>CM032485.1:10570619-10582368 GCA_019059595.1 Marasmia exigua
TTATCCTCTATAAATAGTATAGAAAACCATTATTGTAGTAGTGAACGTTTGTCATTTGAAATTACCTAAATAATTTTTAATTAATCAATTCATTTAACTCGATCTGGTGAAAATCGTATCATAAACCGGTCTGAATCCGTCAACTATCGATAGGGAAAATATCGCGTTTCCCTTTCAATAGTTGGCCTCGAAAATCAATCGGACCAATACTATCGACACTATTGACTGTTTAATGTCCGATACTATCGATAGTATTGTGTTTCATGACAGTATTAATCAAAATCTATCGACACTATAGCTTGTATTATCATTATCAATAGTATTGATCTTATTTTGCTATAGATAGTATCAATACCTAATATTAACAAATTATACGATAGCAATACTATTGATAGACTATCGATACTATTGATTTTATTTTTACTATCAATAGTCAATCGATATTCTATCGATAGTGGACTATCGATAAGCACTACGAGTTACGCATTAATTTAATTTTGAATTCCTTTTGATTTGCGTTTCTTTTTAAAATGAATTAATTTGAAAGTTTCAAAACGATTATTTTGATTCTGTATTCGTTTTAAATTGTGTTTTGTGTACTTTCGTTTCCGTTTAGAGCGCCATAAATAATTTGTAAAGTATTTCATGCGTCCGATTCCGATCAAAGTCTAATTAGATTCGATTACATTTTATTTTTTCACAACATCTCATACGTTGACCTGATTCCGTACTAAGTAGCTTAAGCACTTGTGTTACAGATATCAGACAACAGAGGAACACAAATATATACTTCAATACATATATTACACCCAGACATCAGACATTTATGACTTCTGTATTGCTAAACGATTATTTTCGTACTATTTTCGTTTTGAGGTGACACAGAATGATACTAGCGCTGCCAAGTGCATAATTACTTAACATTTATTTACTCAAATTGTAAATACTTTCTTTAAAGTAGGTATTTGTTCCTAAATTAAAAAAAATGTCTCCTAATCGGCACAATCAATATAAATTACTTACCGGCGCTGGTATCGTTGTGACGGGTAGGGCACACTAGCGACGCCAACTGATTTAAATTGTTAGGAACTAAACCGGTTATCTTTTTAACAATTCAAAGCTGCAGCCTCTCGGAAAACGTTTATTCTATTTATTTAATACTTATACTTAACTTAAGGGTCTGCCTTTGTACTGGAAATTTGATTAACCGCCAAAAACGGCCATTTATGGCGTTAATCCAAATTTCGAGTGCAAAAACAGATAAAAAAGTAGAGTGCATATTTATCATTTATTTATTGCAACATGTTGGTACAATGGTGCAATATATTAAGTTCAGACCCTTTATTAAATAAACAGTATAAATGTTAGCTGTTGGCCGTGTTGTCCCCGGCAGAGTAGAATAGGCCACCCTCACTCTTACCGAGATGTCGTAAAAGGCGACTAAGGTAAAGCTGCTGGCATGATCATCAGCACCCAGAGAAGGAAAACTCTGCATTTATATCAAAACCCTCGCCAACCCGTCTGCCAAGCGTGGTGATATGGCAATTACCCCTCATGTCATTGAGGGAGGCCCGTGCCCCAGCAGTGGGGACTTAAATAGGCTGATGATGATAAATGTTAGAGACTCCCGTTGAGAAATTGTTTAAAATAGATCCGGTTTAGTAGCTAACAATTCAAATCGATTAGTGTCGCTTAGTTAGGGCTACCCGTTGCCTTAACCTAAAATTACAAATTTTGTTCATCAATTTGTGTTCTGGACGCCGGCGTTAGTCCGAAAATAGTGATTGATTGGAAATCGTATTCACAATAAGTTAGACCTTGATCTAGGTTTTGGGGAATTTGGTAATTACAAAGAAGCGACCGCTGTCTGACCTTCTCAACCCTTTCGACACGGATGATCGAATTTTGTATTTGATTAACGGTTTCAGACTGAAACTCACGTTTGGTTATTTCAAAATCCAGCCAGATTAAAACGATCATTTACCGTAGAAAGCGTGTCGTAAAGTGAAGCAATGACAATATTTAAGGCATGAGTGAACAGGCATCTTCTAGGCGAACGCGTTACATCCTAGACCTCATCGTCACTTTCCTTCATGTGAGATTGTGGTCAAGCATTGGCCTATCATAGCTCATGACTGCCTCGGTGGCGTAGTTGTTAAGGTGACGGGTAGGGCACACTAGCGACGCCAATCAATTTTAATTGCTAGCTACTAAACCGGATCTATTTTAATCAATTCCGGGATTACAAACAAACACTTATACTATTTATTTATTAAATAACCATGCACGAATGCGGACCCAACATTTGTACGCGAAAAATTGATTCACGCTAAAAGTGGCCGCTTTTGGCGGTAATCAATTTTTCGCGTACAAAATCGGACCTAACATTTGTACATGGTTAATTAATAAATAGTATAAGTGTTTGCCGAGAGGTTGTAGCCCCGAAATTGTTTAAAATAGATCCGGTTTAATAGCTAACAATTAAAAACGAATGGTGTCGCTAGTTAGGGCTACCCGTCGCCTTAATGGCGACTATAAAACGACGGCTGCGCAATAGGTCTCAGGTTAAATCCCCGGTTCAGGCTTCAAATTTGTACCTGTTTTCGGTATGAAATTCTTAGTATCAGCCCGGAGTCTGGAAGTTGACGGTCTTGTATCCCCGTGCCTTGGAAAGCACGTTAAGCCGATGGTCCTGCGCCCAATCCCTCTCCGGTCGTGTCACGCTGGTGTCCCATCGGAATATGAGTGAATAGAGAGTGCACTTTTGTATGCGCAAACACTTGAGCACTAATTATATCCTGCGTACGTGGCTGTTCGTGGAGATTGGCCGCCCTAGCCGTAATCGGTAGGAGGATATTATAATAGCTCATAAAAAAAAAACATTTTAAATATTAATTTTTACAACTATTCATTAAGCACAAGATCTGTGTTATATCTGAGACAACAGGGGAATCACAAATATATAATTGAAACCAGCACCCAGACACTTAAGGTGACCACACAATTTCTCGCGTACAAAAACGGACCCAACTTATTATACTTCTTATTATTAGGATCTCTTTGCGGCACTTCACTGCACAAATAAACACCAAATCTGTACACTTAAAACCTTACTTACTACTTACTCCGTTGGCTCAACGATCCAAAATGAGTCTTGGCCTCCGATACGAGATGCCGCCATTTTTCTCGGTCTTGTGCAGCTTGTCGCCAATCTCCTGCTTGCAATTCCTGCAGGTCCGCGTTCACTACATCCCGCCAGCGGTAGCGTGGGCGCCCCACTGGCCGGCGACCAGTAGGTTGCCCAAGATATGCCCTTTTGGCGCCCCGATCTGATACCATTCTTTCAACGTGGCCGAGCCATCGGAGTCTATGTGCCTTCGTCTCTCCCATTATGTTAGGGCTCGCCATCAGCTCTTCAACCTCGGCAACACTTAAAACCACTAGACACTTATTTAAAATCTTTGAATTACATCAGCCCACGCTGCTTGTTTTGGCCCTACCCGCCGAATCTAAATGTGTTTAGATTGTCGTGTTTACGTGTTGGTTAGTTGTCACATGAACAACATAAGAATTAAGAAGCAAAACAAATAATTTTACATAATATCATAACATTCTGAAAAAGGTTGCTCAGTGGATAAGTAGAAGGGAGGTTGTGGTTTGAATCCAAGCATGCATTTCTGGAGCCCAATTCTCGAGCTCGTGACATTTCTTTTCATACGACATATATCACTAAAACATAGTTTTTTTGTATGGTTTTCAGGTGATATCCGCCATGTTTTTTTTTCATATCGAAATCCCGAGCATTGGGCTCCTGGATAGATTTCAGTGTACAAAGAAGATCCTCGTACTTTCATACATTTTTGGTCCAAACATTTTGCTCTAATCTGTTAGTACTAGTCACCCTGATGTTCAATTGTCAAGGTAACAAAATAAAAAAAATATAATATGTCTAATATTATATTTTTTTTATTTTGTTACCTTATTCACTGAAAATGAATTCATGAACATGTTGATTTTTGAACTCAAATCAAACCAAGCATAATTACCCCATAACTTTGGTGCTATAAATACTCAGGGAGACAAGTCCTACAGAAAAAATCTGGCCGCACTTGGCAGAAAAAAGAGGATATTAAGAAATAAAACTCATTTCCGGTGCATGTATTTCCTCAATCCTACAATATGGATTCCTTCGAACGAAGCATGAAGAAGCATCTCGTGGGCCAGTATGACAGTCCCAACGCAGGTGATGCCTGACATCGCTTCCGTTTTAGATAATTGCAACTTAGCTCTTCTCCTGGTATGGTAACATCAGGCTGAGGAGAGCCAATGTACTGTGTCACTATAAAAAAAATGGTGTTGTTTTTTGCAGTTAAGTGTCGCAAAGTGATATTAATATAGGAATCGTTGAATTGTATCGTTTTTAACATTGCTATTGTGTGTCGTGTGAGTTGACAACTTGCGTAGACCTAATAGGGTCTGCGAATTTGTTAAGAGTAATCTCGGCAAAGAACCAGAGTCACCGACATAGCCCACCGAATTAGCAAACTGAAGTGGCAGTGGGCTGGTCATTGCCGTTGGAGCCGTAAAGTCCTTGAGTGGAGACCGCGACTCGGTAAGCGTAGTGTAGGACGCCCTGCGAAAAGATGGGATGATGACATTCGAAGGCTGGTTGGTGTGGGCTGGATGAGAGAGGCCGAAAATCGGGATTAGTGGCGTGCATTAGGGGAGACCTATGTCTCAAGACGAAGACGTCCACTGCTGGTGGACGAGTGTGGGTTGCTGATGATGATGAATCTCGGCAAAATGCGTAGGTTGATAAAAAGCTGAACACCTTCGTTTTATTGAGTGACTGAGACTTTGACTGACTTCGTCTGTTGACTACCCACTGTCAAAATATCACTTGACATTTTTCCTGACGAGTTATCCCACTTAATAGCGCCTAAAACCATGACAGTCTCAGTAGTAATTCTCAGTCTAGAAGTAGATTGCCACATATAAAATACCCGTTTGGATCAGTGGTAGTGAACGTTTCCTCAGGGTTGCAGGTTCGATCCCCGCACAGTACAAACATTTGTGTGCATGAACATGTCTGTTTGTATTGGTCTGGGTATTTTCTATGTATTATAAGTTTGTATTTACAAAAGAAATGTATCTAAGTATAATGTATTATATGTATATATTTGTAATTCCGCTGTTGGTTTTGATATCCGTATCACAGGTGCTTGAGCTCCCTATCTCGGAGTCAGAGCAATGTATGTTGTGAAATAATTATTATTTATTTATTTTAAAATAAGAAGAACAAGACAGATGTAACTGTATTTACTACAAACCAGTAGTTACAGTCAAGCACAACAGTGCTAATACAAATTCCCGCGCGTCATTACCCGCGTCTATCGCTTACATGAGCGTGAATATTCATGCCGCTTCGATTGCTGCCCGCGATTGTACATTTGCGGATTTATGAATATTAGGCGCTGGCCACTATGAGTAACAGAATTAGGGTTTTAATTTATAAATCGTAAACGTTCAAAAATATTTAAATAATACAATGTAGCTTATAGACTTAACACCTTATAAGGCATTGCAATGTTCTTACAATCTAAATAATTAATTATGTATCAAAAAGTAACAATTACTAATATGATTTTTTGGGTATAGCAATTTTTTGCTTACATAGAATAAATGTCGAAAAATGCATTATATACTTAAAAATAAATTGCAAACAATTGTAAACTATACCCAAAAATTTTATTTTAATTAAGCAGTTTTAAGTCTAAAGTTTATTTTTATGTGATAGGTGGCAGACAAGCAGACGGATCACCTGATGATAAGCAATTGCCGCCGCCCATGGACACTCGCAACACCAGTGGAGTCACAAGTGCGCTGCCAACCTCTAAAACGTTAGCACAAAAAAAATTACCAGTGTAGTTTGTGTGTAAAGAGCCTTATGTTTCGCACAATGTACTCGGTATGAATGGTCACGATTTCGAATGCATCTAGTTAACATAGATCTTAGATCCGGACAGCTATTTCAGTCTGTCTCTCTCTCTCTTCATCTAATTATGTTTGTGTGTTTCGAATACCTTCCAAAGGCAGTAAAGTACCTCTTGACCGTATCACAAAATATATAATCCTCCAATCGATTACGGTTCCTGTGGCCAATCTTTACGATCGGTCACGTACGCAGGATATATTTTAGTGCTCAAGTATTTGCGCAAACACAAGTGCACTCTCTTTTCCTTTAACAGTGGGAGAGCCACGCTTCAGCATGAATGGGCCGGCTCGATCGGAGTAATACCACGTCCTCACAGAAAACCGGCGTGAAGCTGTGCATGCTCTGTGTTTCGCTGCGTGAGTGAGGGTACCGGAGGCCCAATCCAGGGGAAGGGGGGTTAAAAGGTAAGCAGCGCACTTGTGACACCACTGGTGTTGCAGGCGTCCATGGGCGGCGGTAATCACTTACCATCAGGTGATCCGTCTGCTCGTCTGCCACCTATATCATAAAAAAAAACCATCATATTCCGATGGGACACTACTGTGACATAACAGGAGAGGCACGGGGGTACAAGACCGCCAACTATCAGACTCCGAGCTGCCACTAAGAATTTCTTACCGAAAACTTAGGTACACATTTTTGGCCCAACACGGGTTCAATACAAAATATACAGAGTGTATCGGTAGACCTTTACATCTGTCCTGAAGGTTGTCTGGTAGAAATCGAAAATATTGTTGAAATAGTACATTTGAGTTTCTGTAATGCCTAGTTTTTATAAGTTGTTTGAGTTGATTTATCCGTGGGGGAGCCACGCTTCAGCATGAATGGACCGGCTCGACCGGAATGATGCCACGGCCTCACAGAAAACGGGCTTAAGCAGCACTGTTCTGTGTTTCGCTGCGTGAGTGAGGGTACCGGAGGCTCAATCCGGGGAATGGGTGGGCTTAAAGGTTAGCTGCGCACATTGTGAATCCACTAGTGACGCTGGGCGTCTATAAACGGCGGCAATCGCTTACCATCAGGTGATCTGTCTGCTCGTCTGCCACCTATCACATAAAAAAAATGTGTATTTTGTGTCGTATATCTATGTATCATCCCTTTTTAAGGCGTTAGGTACCCCTAACTAGCGACGGCAATCACTAAACCGGATCTATTTATAGCAATTAAGAGGCTATAGTCTGTAAACAAACATTTAAACTATTTATTTAATAATTGTGCACTACTTTTTGATATGTTTTGCACTCGTAGTTTGGTCATAAGTGGCCGTTTTGGCGGTGATTCAAAATATTAAGCATAAATATTAAATAAATAGTAGGTATACGTGCTTATCAAGAGGCTGGAGTTTCAAAATTGTTAAAAAGATATCGGATTTGACGACCCGTTTGGAATAATGGTAGTGAACGCTGCCTCTGGTACAAGGGTTGCGGGTTCAATCCCCGCACAGTACAAACATTTGTGTGCATGAACATGTCTGTTTGTATTGGTCTGGGTGTTATCTATGTATTATAAGTATGTATTTACAAAAGAAAAGTATTATACGTATATATTTGTAATCCCACTGTTGATTCTGATATGCGTAACACAGGTGCTTGAGCTACCTATCTCGGAGTCAGATCCAATGTATGTGACGTTGTGAAATATTTATTTATTTAGTTGCTAACAATTTAAACCAATTGGCTTCGCTAGTGTTATTACCTTAACCACGTGTTCTATTTGGACCCTCCCAGACAGAAGGGCGCTAAAGAGCCACACACTTTTTTCTGGAGGGGGGAGGAATGGGAACAGCCGAGAGAGTTGTGCCGTCCAGATCAGGCGTAGAAGGGGGATCGTGCAATGCCGGTGGTGGGGCCTCAGCCCAGCCAGCGGACCTGCTCCTCGCAGGGGAAGGAGACGTAAGTATTGGCGTCGCCTCCTCCCTCTACGTGCCTTTTTTGATCTTTATTGATCTTATAAGATTTTAGACTTTCGCGTTGCAATAAACAAAACCGTTTGTCTGTTTTTATGTGATAGACGAGCAGACAGATCACCTGATAGTAAGCGATCGCCGCCGCCCATGGACATCCGCGACACTATTGCAGTCGAAGTGCGCTGCTAAACTTTAAGCCCCCTTTTCCCCGGATCGGCCCTCCGGTACCATCCAGCATTACATCAATTCCTTGATCTTGCACAATGTTCTCACCATCAAATGACTCACTTTGTCGCACGTAGTCATTTCTAGCATTTATGCGATGGTGAGAACTATTATCATCATCATCAGCCCATTTAAGTCCCTACTGCTGGGGCACGGGCCTCCTCAATCACATGAGGGGTAATTGCCATAGTCACCACGCTTGGCAGACGGGTTGGCGAGGGTTTTGATATAAATGCAGAGTTTTCCTTCTCTGGGTACTGATGATCATGGCAGCAGCTTTACCTTAGTCGCCTTTTACGGCACCTCGGTAAGAGTGAGGGTGGCCTATTCTACTCTGCCGGGGACCACACGGCTTAGAACTAGAGAACTATTATATTTGATGGTAATTATTTAGGAAAATCGGTGCAGGGAACTTTTTTCATTTGCTTACCTGTTTACCCTCATTTTCATCCACAAGGAGAATTTCATGCAGTTATTTGTGTGGCTGAAGGTACACACATATTTATGCACTCAACTATAAGCCATATATTAGACAAATAAAAAAAAACAAACCGCCTATTTCTGAAACGGAAGGATGCGGAACTGGAGTAAGGTACGAGCAGCAAAAAAATCTTTGAATCTATTCATTATTACCTGTTTTTTTTATCTCAAAACAAACAATCATTTTTAAGTCATGAGTTACAAAAAAACTCAGGTCACCTTATTATAATCTTGATCTAAAGTTATTACCGTACTAAAACTCATGCCATCCCCTTCCAACACGCAATATTAAAAGGGGCTAGCACAAATCGATTTGTAATAAGTAGAAAGATGTTTAAGTAAAATAAATAAAAAATATATATTTATTCAGGAAAAACATTAATACATAAAAAAATATACGACTGTTCTCACATAAGGTCGCCCTGTTTTGTGAGAGACATGCTCTTTAAGACCTTTAAAATTTTCTTTGTAACTTTACGATTTTTTTATATTCTTAACAGACTTCTGCAGACGCTACCATGTGGCACACGGCTAATGAGAAAGATGACAATAGGCGCTGAGCTAACAGGAGCCATGTTGTGACAAGGTCAACATGCCTGCAATACGGGGAATAGGGTTACACATGATTGCAAATACTCGCTTTATAACTTTGACGTCGAGGTTGCAAGGAGCAGGCGGAAATTGTAAAACAACATACATACATACATAGCGATAGGTAGTAGCTATCGCTTTGTATGTATGTTGTACCTGTAGAGGTAGGGTTGTTGCAGTCATTGACTTAGCTAGGGATTTTTTTCTAGGGGATGCCATAGAGGGTATCATTTGGTAGGTAAAGGGAATGCATGACGGCTGGTCTTTTTGTTACGTTGGGTCCCTCGGTGATTCGTCTTGTCATATTTGCTACGGTGGATCCCCCGGCGACTCGTCGTGCCATATTTGCTATTAAGGTCCTCCGGCGGCTCGTCGTGTTGCTACGGGGAGTCCCCGGTGGCTCGTCGTGCTATATTTGCTATGGGTGTCCTCCGGTGGCTCATCGTGCCGCTGCGGGGAGTCTCCCGGCTGCTCGTCGTTTTATATTTACTACGGGGGATTTCCCGGCGACTCAACGTGCCATATGTGTTACGGGGGTCCTCCGGCGGCTCTTGGTGCTGCTACGGGGAGTCCTCGGCAGCAACGAATCTACGGCCACGCCCATACCCCTTGTCGAGGTCTGTTTTTTATGGGCCGTGTCAATTCACCTACCTAATAAAATTTATTAGGTAGGTGAGTCGACACGGCCCGGCCCGGCCGGAGTATGCAATTTCTATGACCTACTAACATTTAATGTTAGTAGGTCATAGAAATTGCATACTCAATGGTTTGGGTGGTTTTACTTACTTCAAATATGCGTGAATCCACTCTCAACACTGATAATCATATTTAGTTGATATTTAATACACCATTTTTTCGCAATTTATTCCTAAGTTAATAATGTACTTAACATTTTTATCTATTCTTCAGGCGGGAATCGAACTCACATCTTCCACATTCCGATGATTCCGATGGCTGATTTACAAATTATATCACTAAACGCGTTACCGATGAAATTTGTAAATACTTGATCAACCATGAGCTAGCGATAGTCTCATCAATAATTGTGGGTATACATCCAGTGGAAATATTACTACAAATATTTGACCAACAGTTCAGATTAAACGAATGTTAGTGGTATTGGAGCCACCTGGAATGTGATTCGATTCTCATCCGAACACGAGTTGAAATTTTTTATTTACTGACAATGTCATGGCAGTGGCAGGCCCCTCACAAGGTGGACCGACAATCTGGTGAAGGTCGCGGGAATCCATTGGATGCGGGCGGCACAGGACCGATCTGTGTGGAGAACATTGGGGGAGGTCTATATCCAGCAGTGGGCGTCTATTGGCTGAAATGATGATGATGATTATGATAAATGTTACGTGTTGTTAACGTTGTTGGTAGTACATTATATTATACTATTACATATAATTCTCTAAGATATTTAAGGTGTGTACTGTTAGATAGATAGATAGATAGATATTCTTTATTGCACAAAAATAAAATACAAGCATGATACAACAGCAACAGACGGTACAATAAGGCGGTCTTATCGCTTGTAGCGATTTCTTCCAGACAACCTTTGGGTAGAGGAAAGAAATATCGTATTCGTAATAAGGGAAGGCAGTGCAAAGTAATTTAACAAATGAAATTGAGAATGGCTGAAATATTCATTATTTTATATATTAATATTATAACATTACATAAATAATAATAAACAATACATACATACCCAATAATATATACATTGATAATTTACTGTATGTTTACCCGAATAAATATAAAAAAGAAGTTAATTCTCATGAATATTTCCGTGGAAGAGCCACATTTCTTTATGCTGGGCCCGCTCAACCAGGGTGATACCATGGCCTCGCAGAAAACCGGTGTGAAGCAGCGTTTCGCTGCGTGAGTAAGGGTACCGGAGGCCCAATCCGGGGGAAAGGGAGGTTTAAAGTTTGGCAGCGCATTTGTGACTCCACTGGTGACGCGGGTATCTATGGGTGGGGGTAATCGCTTACCATCAGGTGATCTGTCTGCTCGTCTGCCACCTATCACATAATACTCGTATGCTACTCCTTTATGTAAATGTAATAGTGACAACACAATGAGGCTTAGAGGGAAGTAATTGGTGAACTCGAGTCAAAGTCTCGTGGCAATCAAAGAAATACTCTACCGTCAATAATATTCATCACGATCCTTTCTTTGAACTCAATTCTCGTCGGAACCGCAAGATGGATACCACAAAGTTCTAGCGGAAACTACGTTAGGGCCGTCGTCGAGTACATTATAAAATATTGTTACTATGGTTTTGTGTTCTCACTTTCGAGTTGTCCAAGTGAAATATATATGACTATCCTGCCACCTCTGTTCATGAAATACATCCTGGTGATAGACAAAGAGATGGGCAGATAGATAAATGACAGAGCTTGACTGGGGGAGGCAGTGTCGGGCCCACAGTGTAAGTGGGCCCTCTGCCTGGGGAGGGACGTGAAGTAAGGTTCTTTAACCCGTACTCATGTCCCCTCCCTACTCTGGCGATGAGGGAGCGTCGCTGGGGTTTAGCTGGTATG
>CM032485.1:11182468-11402467 GCA_019059595.1 Marasmia exigua
TGTCGCGGGAATCCATTAGATGCGTGCGTCACAGGACCGATATATATGGAGAACATTGGGAGAGGCCTATGTCCAACAGTGGACGTCTATTGGTTGAAATTATAACAACACACATTTACATGGTAATACGGATAATTGATAGGAAGGGTTTTACAAAGTAATTGCATGTACACACGGAAGAGCGACAATCAACTCAACTGAGGGTCGTTGGCAGGAGACATCTATACTACATATGTAAAGCTAAATGACGACGGACTCACTGAATGTACTCACTGATTAGGGCTGTTTTTGGAGAGGATGGGGGTAGTTAGTAGTTAGTATATAGACAGTAATAAATAATATGCCTCCAATCGATTTCGGATAAGGCGGTCAATCTCATAACACTAACTTACGCAGGATATATTATAGTGCTCAAGTGTGTGCTCAAAAACAAGTGCACTCTCTATTTCGCCTCTACATTCCGATAGGACACAAGTGTGACACGACCGGTGAGGGATCGGGCGCATGATTTCCGAGGCATGGGGTACAAGACCGCTAACTTCCAGACTTCGGGCTGACACTGAGAATTTCTTAACAGAAAAACTTAGGTACAAACTTTGGCCCGACCGAAATTTCAACCCAGGACCCCAAGCGCAGCCGTCGCTTTAAAATGCGACCCACTACCCACTGTGCCATCGAGGTAGACGAGACAGTAATACAGGGTGTATCTGTGGACATTTACAGCCCTTTAACCACGTGTTCTACCAACCATTCTTAGCAACATTTTGTTCTACGATTTTTTGAAATTCGTCGAAATTTTTTTCGACTCCTTATACAAAATGACCAAGTCACGTGACCGACTTTCTATGAAAAGTTGAAAGATTTTTATGCGAATTTCTAAAGTAGTTGATAGAACACGTGGTTAAAGGGATAAATATAAAGAACATTAGAATATCAAGTAAATTGAAGCTACCAAAAGGTGGTAACGATGAAGGTCACCAACAAAGGGGCCATGTGTTTAGTATACTAACACTATGTATGTATGTATGTACTATATTACATACTTCATACTTTGCTTGCGTTTGACGTTCACTTACTCGTATGTGAACGACACCCTGTTGGTCTAGTGGGTTAAGTATACCGGGCCAGGACCACGAGGTCAATTCCTAGGTCGAGCAAAAAGTGTGTTTCGAATTTTTCGAACATAGCTCGGGTTTGTGATCACCAATCCGCATTTGGCAAGCGTGGTGATTAAGCCTAATCCCATCATAGTAGCGATGACTTGATTTCTATGATGGAGGCCTTTACCCTGCAGTGGGACAGTTATAGGCTGATACTTTACTCGTATGTAGGACGTAACTATCTACAGTGTCACCAAGGCAGTCTAAGTGGACTGTTGGAAGTTTCTAAGTTTTTACAATCTGTCTTGGTCGTCCTGTTACTATCGGGCTTGTTCTTCCATAACGGATGGGAGTCCTGGGATGTGATCGATCACGTATGAATTGTATACTTGGCATCGGTTGTGACTTTAAAAGCTTGTGAACCTTATTTAGAGATTGTTAGAGTTGATAGTTGTTTGAAGTGTGCTAAATTTGGTTGCTGACCGACTGAGTTTATACACTTCAAAGATATCAAGTTACATGTGAAATATATTTAAGTTTAGCAGCATCTGTGTATCTGTGAACATTTACATTCCTTTAACCATGTGTTCTATTAACCATTATGAACAACATTTTTTTCTATGACTTTTGGAAATTCGCATAAGAAAAATTCAACTTTTCATACAAAATCGGTCACGTGACTGGGTCATTTTGTATCGGGAGTCGAAAAAAAATTCGACTCAATTTGTTCAAAAGAAATAAAACTGCATTCAAAGTTTCTTTAATTTCGTATTTGTATTGTCCGGGAATCGATCAGGAAAAAAAGGCCTTTTTATTTCACCTATAATATTATCCTCCAACCGATTTCGGCTAAGGCGGCCAATCTCGACGATCAGCTACATACGCAGAATATTTATTATAGTGCTCATGTGTGTCCCCAAACACAAGTGCACTCTCTAATCCCTTACCTTCATATTATGGGACACCAATGTGACCAGTCTGAGTGTGACGATTTCGCCTTTATTCAAAGATAAAAGAACCTAAGGTTACTTAGAGTTTTATTATCTGATATCATGCCAGATGTATAGTGATTAGATCTATTGGTGGAATAAAAATGAGTGATCTTAATTCATGTTTTTTTCCGGGATGAGGTATGAGGTGATGATATGCGAAATTCAAGGCCCAATGATTCCAACCTGTATACTACAAACTAACCTTTTTTTATAAATAACAGGTAACAAACGAGATTACGGAGGAGGACGGTAACACAAGTAGAGTTACAAGTGTGCTGCCAACCATTTTCTTTTCCTCCCGTAATGGGGCCTCGGGCACCCTTACTCACTCAGCGAAACACGGCGCAGGCACTCCACGCCAGTTTTCTGTGAGACAGCGGTATGACTCCAGTTGATCTAGCCCATTCTCGTCGAAGCTGGGCCCTCCCACCTACAATTGCTTAATTTTAACGACTTCAAAAAAAGGAGGTTGTCAATTTGCGATCACCTGGTAGTCTTAGAACTACTGCCGGTTTTTTAAAAAGGAGATTTTTTTTATTCATTCAAAGAAGGAAACAGAATGTAGAATGTATTATCTAGGAGATTTTTTATTCATACAAAAAAAATACAGATTTTTGATTGTAAAACTTTTTTCTTCTCTCGACTTGGAAACTTGAAGACAGCTAGATTCCAAAGTATGTGCTCAGTGTCGAACACTCAGGTCTTATTGGAGTTTGATTCGAGAAGTGTCGATAGTTCAACGTGTGATGTGAACTATTGAATAAATCAATGGACCGTCCTTTAAGTTAAGTTCAACGTATTAGATTTCGTTTATTTTAAAATTAAATAATGTACTTAAAAAAGCGAGTTCAGGCCCACATCATACACATTCCTAGTGGCTATAATTATTCTACCAATTGCGACTTTTACAGATTCTAAATCCATTCTTGCTAGAGATGATCGTGACATGAAGGGCATCGCATGTTCTTATTTATTTTAAATTTCTTGATATTTTTTATATATCTTCATCAATGTTTAATTTACTGTCTTAATTTCGTTACAATTAATAAAAAACTGGTAGCGGCGACTCTGATCCGTAAAAGGGCTCTTGACGCTGTAGTAAAGTATCAGCCTATATACTGTCCCACAGCAGAGCAAAGGCCTACATCATAGAAATCAAGTCATCGCTACTATGATGGGATTAGGCTTAATCGCGACGTTTGCCAAATACGGATTGATGATCACGATTCCGAGCTATGTTCGAAAAATTCAAAACATACCTTTGCTTAACGCGTGAATCGAACCCAGGACCCCGAGATCACGGCCTGGTACTTAAACCACTAGACCATGATTATCTAGTGGTTAGGACCCTTCGTTGTGTGACGCTGTAGTAAACCGACGAAGATAAAGATATAGATAAAAAATCTTCATTCAATTTAGGTCCATACAGAACACTTACGATTGATGTGCGTGAAAGTAAAAATTTAGTACTTTATTAACCTAAAATAGGTTACAAAATAGGTAAGTAATAAATAAATAAGTAAGGAGCGCTTTAGAAAGCAAAAAATATGTAAAGTTATTTTTTACTATTTGGGCGGAAAGGTGCTGGAGTGGAGGCCGCGTACAGGAAGTCGCAGCCGTGGCAAGCCCCCTACAAGGTGGACTGACGATCTGGTGAAGGTCGCAGGAATCCCTTTGGGGAGGCTTATATCCAGCTATGGGCGTCTATTTGCTAAATTATGATGCTTATTTTATTTTTAATGGCGCCACCAAAATGCTGATGAATGCCACTGAAATTACTAAAGACAGTTTCACTCGATATTTAGACACACTGTCACAATTTGTTCGCTAACTAAGCGATGTATGTGTCAGGGCTCAACGACGTCACAGGGCTGTTACGTCATCAATCATAGCGCAGGTGTCCCCGCGAGCTGTTAGCCACCCTCTACTATTACACACTAAACCGTTTTCAATTACGACGAAATGGATATTCGTTTAATTAAATCTACATGGAACTTCGATATAGTAAAATTCAGATAGAATAAATGGATAACCCATTGATGTGCCAGTATATCTGTCGCTGCCGCTGAGTCATCTATGAAGAATCTTTTTAGGGTTCCGTAGCCAAATGGCAAAAAACGAAACCCCTATAGATTCGTCACGTCTGTCCGTCTATCCGTCTGTCCGTCCGTCCGTATGTCACAGCCACTTTTCTCCGAAACTATAAGAACTATACTATTGAAACTTGGTAAATATATGTATTTTGTTAACCGTATTACGATTTTTGACTGAAACTGAAACTCAACAATTTTGTTTTCATCAAACCTATACGTGTGGGGTAAATTGTGTGTCCCCGCCCCCCCTCCTCTAACTTTTATAATGAATTATAAAACTAAAAAAATATTTAAATGTGGGAGAGCCACGCTTAGGCATGAATGGGCCGGCTCGACCGGAGTGATACCACTGCCTCACAGAAGACCGGCGTGAAGCAGTGCCTGCGCTGTGTTTCGCCGTGTGAGTGAGGTTACCGGAGGCCCAATGGGGGGAAGGGGAAAAGGTTGGCAGCGCACTTGTGACTTCACTGGTGTTGCGGGTGTCCATGGGCGGCGGAATTGCTTACCATCAGGTGATCCGTCTGCTCGTCTGCCACCTCTCATATAAAAAAAAAAAAAAAATGATGTACCTTATCATGAAAAATAACAACGAAAATTGGTTCGAACTAGATATAGTAAGTAGTTTTTTTTAATACGTTATAAACCGTAAACCGCAATTTGCCTTCCATATATCTTACTTGTGGTATGGCCGTGTGGTCCCCGGCAGAGTAGAATAGGCCACCCTCACTCTTACCGAGGTGTCGTAAAAGGCGACTAAGGTAAAGCTGCTGGCATGATCATCAGCACCCAGAGAAGGAAAACTCTGCATTTATATCAAAACCCTCGCCAACCCGTCTGCCAAGCGTGGTGAGTATGGCAATTACCCCTCATGTGATGGAGGGAGGCCCGTGCCCCAGCAGTGGGGACTTAAATGGGCTGATGATGATGATGATGATATCTTACTTGCTGCTACGGAACCCTTTATGGGTGTACACTCGAGAAAAGGTGTAACCGAAGCTGGCGCCCAATACCTTCTTGTAATTTTATACAACATTCAATTATTCAACAGGGATTAGGCGCTGACTTCGGTAAAACCTTTTTTCGAGTGTACCTACTGTTATAAAATGTTATTTGAAGTGTATAAAGTGATAAAAATATTATTTTACACTTTTTATTTCGTGGTTTTTGAAGGCGTTTTTTTTTCACAGAATAGTTTTTTCAAGCATTTTAGCGTCTCTTTTTTTGGCAGCCTCCTTTTTTTGAAGTCGGTTAAAAACAATTTAGCCTATTCAAAGCAATTTACGCAAAACAAAAAAAAAGATTCAAAACTTCAAATTACACCTGGCGTCATATTAGTAAAGAAGTTTCCCCTACAAAAAAGTTTTTATTCAAAAAATGTTTTTAGCGCCCATAAACCTAGGCCGTTCGATTGGGAGAGGCTTCCGAACTCGTAAAACGCGTCTAAAAACTGGAAACTCTGGAAGACATAAAATGGCCGGCTTTCACTATAAAGTACTCTCTTTATACACAAAGTTGCAGGGCCTAACTTGCGAATGGTTCGGTTAAGATAAACTTTGCGTTTTGGGGCGCCCAAACTAAAAGCTGAAGCGGTTTTGTTTAAAAAAAACAACTTTATTCTGTTGAATTACATGAAATGAAAAGTAGACTCCTTTTTTCGCACTTAGGCTCTCTTTTGGTCCATTTTACGTGATGGGTTGGTCTAGATCCTCTCATTTTTTGAGATCTATACAATAACTTAGCTACTTGTAATACTTGTGACCCCACTGGTGTCGCGCCTATCCATGGACAGCGGCAATCGCTTACCATCAGGTGATCCGCCTACTCGTCTGCCACCTATCACATAAAAAAACCACCTTATTATAAATCGCGATCTTTTTTGATGTAATAGGTGGCAGACGAGCAGACGGATCACCTGATGTTAAGCGATTGCCGCCACCCATATACACCCGCGACAACAGTGGTGTCACAAGTACGCTGCCGACCTTTAAACCCCCCTTTCTACTAGATTGGGCCTCCGGTACCCTCACTCACGCAGTGAAACACAGCACAATGCTGCTTCACGCCGGTTTTCTGTGAGACCGTGGTATTACTACGGTCTAGCCGGCCCATTAATGCCGATGCGTGGCTCTCCCACGGTCAAAATCACGATCAACGATTTAAAGTTATTACCTTACTAAAGCTAATATCATCCCGTTCCAACACGCAATGTGAAAAGGAGCTGGCACGAATTTTGTTCCGGGACTATTCTCAGTTCGCGATTTGTAATAATAGTAATTATGAATTCAACTGGCCCGATGCTTAGTCACCCTGTCTCATAAGCCAAACTTGTTCGAATCTCAACCTGCGCCCTCTATATACCTACGCGTGACGGTTACTTGTCTTTGTTCAGTGTCTGTATGTATTCAAGTATTATATTTGTTTATCTCTGTTGACTGATATCCATAAAACACAAAAGCAAAACAGAATCAGAGGGCTTATCAGGACATTCAAGGAATTCGTAACGTGCCCACGCAATACTTTGTCATCTTTTAATTACAAGTGAGAGAGAAGATAGTTATGCTTACATACGATAGAGGGAATTGTTTAGGATGCGCAAACGCTACGATTTTCCGATAAGTTTGTGCTAGCCCTTTAGTACCCTTAGCATGACTTGGAAAAATTGTTCTAGCTATCGAAAACTATCGCTTTAAGTCCCCACTGCTGGGGCACGGGCCTCCCTCAATCACATGAGGGGTAATTGCCATACTCACCACGCTTGGCGGGTTGGCGAGGGTTTTGATATAAATGCAGAGTTTTCCTTCTCTGGGTGCTGATGATGATGCCAGCAGCATTACCTTAGTCGCCTTTTACGACACCTCGGTAAGAGTGAGGGTGGCCTATTCTACTCTGCCGGGGACCACATGGCGTTCATTGTAATGCATGTGAAAGAAACAGAGCAATAGTTTTGGATAGCGAGGATAGTATAACAAACTCATGGTAAGTCCTCCGGTCAAGTATGAGATGTTGTATGAATTTATGAATGTCACTTATGCATATAAGTAGCTATACATACACTTACCCAGAGTAGAGTGAGAGTTCAGTTGTAGATACCTATTGTAGTTGAGCACGAGGGTCAATATTGTGCAGAATGAAACACACAAAGTTTCTCAGGCAATTTTATTGCAATAGTTCACCGCCGCTATCTAAAATCTCACACAGTAGTGAACAATTAACTAAAACTATTGAAGGGAGTAAGTCATGAGCGAAGGCGATTTTAGCATTTTCTTTTTAAATTATGGCGGACAAATGAACTGACGGCTTGCTTGATGGTAAGTGATTATCATCATTAAGTTATTCAGGGGCAGTGTTTTTGTTCTGTTTTTTTTTTCATTTTTAATAGTTATTGAAAAATAAGAAGGAGCTTACCAACCACAGTACATTTTCTGCAATCGAAATTTGATGAACGGCATAAGTAACCGGTTTTGGCGATAATTCAAATTTCGAGTACAAAAGCACACCCAACAGTTAAGTATAAGTATTAAATAAATAGTATAAATGTTTTCGTAGAGACTGTTAAAAAGATATCCGATTTGGTTGCTAACCATTTCTATCAATTGGCGTCTTTAGTGTGCCCTACCCGTCACCTTAATTATGCGTGACCAACCGGCACTGTGGAATACCATCGATCATGATCATGATCGATGAGAACCAACTGCTCTGATAGTCCGTAACTCAAACCAAACCCCCATCTCGCCTTCCCTTCAAGATCGGATAGCAACGGAAATTGAAAGCTAGGCGTGTCCCAACTTGACCCCATCGCCGGTCCTATCTGCTGTACAAAGGTGGAGCATCAAATCACTCGTAATTAGTTTGTTTCAAATGACATGCCAGTTCTGGTGGTTTGAAATCTTTGAAAGTTTCGATTGAGAACTTGACAGTATCTAGGGGACTTTGATAATTATTTCTTTAGAGTAAAACCACAGCATGAACAATGTCAGAAGTAACACTTTTTGATTTTAGCAATTTACAATTTCAAGTTTTTTCCTTAAATATATACGTACGTACGTATCAGCCTATGAACTGTCCCACTGCAGGGCAAAGGCCTCCATCATAGAAATCAAGTCATCGCTACCATGATGGGATTAGGCATAATCACCACGCTTGCCAAATTCGGATTGGTGATCACAAACCCGAGCTATAATCGAACCCAGGACCCCGAGATCACGGCCCGGTACTTAAACCAATAGACCAACAGGGCGTTGCAGCCAAACCGTTCCACTGAACTGAGGTACGTAGTAGAAACGCACAGTGTTAGACCGCCATCCATCGAGATGATGAGGATGGAATGAAAATCGTTTGTGAGAGGTTCGATGTAAGAATTCAGCTGCTGTATATCAAACAGTTCCTCAGAGCACTCCCCATAGATGTATAGAATGCTGAGGGAAGCGCTGTATCGCCGCAGTGCTAGAGTCAAGTCACCGACAGTTCAAGCAGTCCTACGTTGTACGCGGTAAAACTTTACCACAGATTGGGCATTCTCTTCCGTCACGCAGCGAAACCATCACAACGCTACTTCACGCCGGTTTTCTGTGAGACGGTGGTTTTTCTCCGGTTTAGCCGGCTCAATCATGCCGAAGCATGGCTTTCTCACAGTTAAGCTTACATTACAAAAAAAAGCGGTTTTAAAAAACATCAGAAGAAATGAGCTCGTCTCTTGAAGGTATAGAAATTAGAAATCTGGAGATGCTATTCCTTACAAACTTTAAATCAGCGAGATCTTTCAAAGCAAGTATGTAATCAACACAGACTTGTGCTAAACTTTACGCGGAAGAAACTTCAATTAACACTTATATTTGGTCTAGAATCTAGACTCTACTCAATCCGGCAATGCAAACAGTTTGATAGAGATGTGTGTTATAAAATAAAGAGTAATAAGAAATAATCGAATAACTAATTACTTTGATCTGATCCCTCAACACAACGGCCTCAAAGAAAACCGGCGAGAAGCAGTACTGTCCTGAGTTTCGCTGCGGGAGTAAGAGAACCAGAGGCTTCAAGAAAAGACCGTTCTCCCTTTTAAAAGGGCCGGTAGCGCACCTGTAACTTCTTTGACGTGGCAGGTGTCCATGGGCGGCGGTCTGCTCGTCTGCCCCCATATCATAAAAAAGGCCCAATGCGGGGGAAGGGGGTTTAAAGGTTGACAGCGCACTTGTGACTCCACTAGTGTCACAAGTGCGCTGTGTCCAAGAGCGGCAGCAATCGCTTACCATAAGGGGACGAGCAGACGGCTCGTCTGCCAGTGATGGCGCCACTGTCGCTCATGATAAATACTGGTTTGGCACCCACGAAATGCTATCTTTTAATTATTTTTTTTTGTTTTGTTTAATTTGCTTTTTTACGTATATAATTTTAGGGTTTTAGAACTATTTACCTACGTAAACGTTATTACATATTTGTTTTTGTATCCCTCAATTTTCATTTTGTTTTACTTTTTTTTTACTTCATCATCATCATCATCAGCCCATTTAAGTCCCCACTGCTGGGGCACGGGCCTCCCTCAGTCACGTGAGGGGTAATTGCCATACTCACCACGCTTGGCAAACGGGTTGGCGAGGGTTTTGATATAAATGCAGAGTTTTCCTTCTCTGGGTGCTGATGATCATGCCAGCAGCTTTACCTTCGTCGCCTTTTACGACACCTCGGTAAGAGTGAGGGTGGCCTATTCTACTCTGCTATTTTTTTACTTACCTATATTACATGTCAATCTTTGCATGTATATATATTCTGTGGCAAAGGTGTCACCCAAGGCCCAGTCTGAAGTATCCATACTTATATGTCGGTAGGCAGAGTATTATGTTGGTGTGTTTTATTCTTTGTAATGTATTACGCATGTGATGAATTACATGGAAATAATCTTTCGTACTTATAAAGTCTTCTTCTCCAATCATTATAATGCAATAGTCCCTAAATGTAAATTCTGTAATTTTTTTGTCTAGTCCATGTAATAATTGTTCTATATTTCTGTTTAGCAGAAAGTAGTGACATAGATCTAAGAAGGATTTTAGGAAACTTTCTGCAATAGTCGTAATATTGTTCTGTTTATTAGAACTTAGAATACATATCTTCCTCGATGCATTATTTTTCATAGAGCAATTTATAGGGGTGATTGCATCTTTAGACGAAGATCTTTTTTGTTTTGTTGGTGTTCCAGTATTTATTTTGCCTGACATTCTTGACTTATTACCTTATG
Organism: Marasmia exigua; assembly: GCA_019059595.1. Lineage (NCBI taxonomy): Eukaryota > Metazoa > Arthropoda > Insecta > Lepidoptera > Crambidae > Marasmia > Marasmia exigua. Next base: position 11,192,883 of record CM032485.1, read on the forward strand.
AGTATAGTTAGATATTGTATTTTCAAATTTGTTTTTTGTTTGGGGCTCTGGAGAATAAGTAGATGACCCTGGAGATGAAGTTGTTAGGTTTTTTCTATTTTTGTCAGGGAACACATCTTCCGGCAGGGAATTCCATTCCTTAGCCGTACGCAGCATGAATGTACTTTCGAACCGGTAGGTACGAATTGCCGGCTTATGGTGAGGCTGAGCCTTGTTGGCCGCAACTTTTGTCTTTGTACCTTTTTCTACTGTTTTGTTGTATGTATAGTTTTCTATAATTGTTTCTTATCTTATGTTCACATCTTATCTTTCACATAAAAATATACAAAATTTTAATTCTTATTTGAAAAGTTGATTAATTATTCGATTTATTTAATGCTGAATGTCACGTCTCTACTGATTAGCCGTCAATTCCGATCCGAACTGCAGTCGAGCGAGACTCCAGATAATCGACCTACTTTCATTATTGGTGAGACTCTTATAGAACTCTTGAAGAGCTAATAGCATAGCGAAAAGATTCGCAGTAGCTCGACTTATCTTGTCCATATTAACTACCTTTTTTATAGTGGCACCGTATATTGACTCATTTTAGAGTAATGATAAAAAGAGCCCACAGTTGCAATTACAATAGACGCGATGACGTCATAAATTCACATCCGGTAGCACTAACGTGCTGAGCCGTGTGATGCTTTTTCACGCTTCGCTTGAAGAAATCCATGTATTGTTATTTCTGATATCCGTAACACAGGTGCTTGAGGTACCTATCTCGGAGTCAGATCAATGTATGTATGTGTTGTTGTGAAATATTGTAGTACGGACAAATCATAATGCGGCAACAAGTTCTATTTTTTTATTTATTTTATGGCTTTACCCGAAGCTATTTTGCCAATCTCGCGTAACTTATTGAGAATAAGTGGGTAGTCAACAGTCGAAGTCAGTTAAAGTCACAGTCATTCATTAAAACGCCGGTGTTTTGCATTTTATCGACCTACGGATTCTGCCGATACCACTCTAAACAGAATCGCGCTATCAGGTCGAAGAAGATGTCCGTGACAACTCACTCGACACACAATTGCTGTGTTAAAAACTATATACTTCAATGATTTTTATTATCAGGATCACTTTGCGGCAATTCACTGCCTAGTTGTTTTACTACAAGCCACTAGATATTAATTTAAAACCTTTGAAATGCATCAGCCCACGCGGAGTATTTGACTCCTACCGCCAGAGAATCTCCCATTTCTTAATTTAACCAATATTTGAAATCAATAGGCTGTCGAAAAAGGCTGACATAATGAATTTTCATTCCTTCGGAATTACCTATTAATAACAGCATGTTTGTGAATTTCTTATGAAATTAATTTTAACTTCTTAGAGTATTTTTTTATTGGATAGGGGGCAGGACCCCAATGACCAATACCCTGGATCCGTCCTTGCCAGAAGGAGCCTATATTTTATTAACTGTAGCTACCGGCTTTCTGGTACGACATTATAGAGGGTGTCTGTAGTCTGAACGTCTGATAATTATAGAGAGCGACCCTCGACTATTAGATATTTAAGGAAAGTACCTTAAATCTTAAGTTAAGTTAGCATTTTTGGCTTAAAAGGATTTTTTTTTTAAAGGAAGAAACTGCATTCCAGGTTTTCTGGATTGAAAGGGAATCGAACCGGAAAAAATAAAATAAAAAAATTATTGGGTTCCCTCCGGCCACATTAGCAACTAAGATTCACACACAACCAGTTGCCGAAGAAAAACTAACGTTCTTGCTACTCAACCACTTCACCATCATCATCAGCCCATTTAAGTCCCCACTGCTGGGGCACGGGCCTCCCTCAATCACATGAGGGGTAATTGACATACTCACCACGCTTGGCAGACGGGTTGCATGCAGTTGTTGAATGCAGAGCTTTCCTTCTCTGAGTGCTGATGATCATGCCAGCAGCTTTACCTTAGTCGCCTTTTACGACACCTCGGTAAGAGTGAGGGTGGCCTATTCTACTCTGCCGGGGACCACACTCAACCACTTGCCAAAGACGATATTTTCTTCTTTTTTCACAATTGCCTGGTTGTGAAACCCCCAGTTGCTAAAGAAGAACTATATAACTTTCTTGCAACTCAACCATGGTAACGATAGTTTAAACATAACTCAGTTGTTTTTTTCTTTCTAACATGGTTGACATCATATAAGACTAATATAAGAATATAAGACTAATTATAGGCGGAACGCATTTTCCATTAGAACATGTCAACTATTTAATAATTTGGCAAAAGTAAATGTCGACATTGACTTGTTCAACACTTCAGTTTCGAAATTGAAATGTGTACTGAATGATAACTTTTTCTCAAATGTTATTTAATTTCTTTTTTTCCTGATAATGTCAGATGACTTGATCAATTTCAATGTTTCTTCTTCTGGGAGTGGCAAATACGTTGTTCGTTTTGTTTGTAATTTAGTAACTTTTTGTTTTTTTCTTTCTTAACATTAGGTACTTGCATTTCTGTTAAACAACCAAGTGATTATCAGAGGAAACTTGTAATTGGCCCTCAATGTTTTTTTTCTGTGACTGTATCCCTAAATCTAGCTGTAAGTTTTCCAAAAACTTGTAAAATAAAATAAATAAAATATTTATTTATGTATTGTACGGTTTTTTATTCTGCCCATCGATACGGTCATTACTAACGTTAAAGTTTATATCCTTAGTACCGAATTTTTAGCATACCTTAATCTCGGGACGCTCAATACTATTAGGTGACCCACTTGACTGTTTCCCGCTTCTAGTATAAAAATATTATGAACATGGAGGGTTTACACTGTGATAATACTTAAAGCTAATAGCCTGGAAGTTAAGGTGTTCTTCGAATATGATTGTAATTTATTGTTTATTGCTGTTCTTAGTTATTGTTCAAATCTCAAACTCACCTTTGTTCGATTGAACAGACTTCAAGATTTCCCCTTTTGACTTTAAATAGAACGGCATGAGAAGGACTGATAGCTTAGCGGATAAAAACGTGTGCCCTCTAATCGAAATATGGGGTATAGCGAGTGTACATGTTTATGCGCCCATACTTGCATACTATAATATATCAGGCATCCGCAAATTATTGTTGAGAGGGGCAGCAAACAAATAGCCAAGATAAAGTTGACTGACCGGATGGCGCAATTGGTAGTGACCCCTTGCCTCTTACGCCAAAGGTCGTGGGTTCGATCCCCACCCTGGACAAACATTCGTGCGATGAACACTTGCGTTTGTTCAGTGTCTGGGTGTAATATATGTATTTAAGTATATATTTGTGTTCCTCTGTTGTCTGATATCTGTAAAACAACTAGTACGGAAGTAGTAGTAGTAGTACGGAATCAGGTCAACGTATGAGATGTTGTGAAAAAAAAAAAGTTTATACTCAACCCAAAGACTTGCGGCAGACGGTAAAGTCATTCATTTTTTTATTATAAATGAAATATTAGACCGACTGCCACGAGCCAACGCTTGACCATCATCTCACCTGATGGAAAGTGACGACGAAGTTTAGAATGTAACGCGTTTGCCTAGTAGATGTCTGTTCACTCTTGCTTTAAAGATGTCCAAGTAGGAGTGATCCGGAAAAAAACATTATTCTACTGACTATTTTGAATTTGGGTAACACCCTATAAAGCTCATTTTTAATTAAGGTGACGGGTGGAGCACACTAGCGACGCCAATCGTTTTTAATTTTTATCTACCAAACCGGACCTATTTTAAAAAAATTCGGGATTACAACCTCTCGGCAAACACTTATACTATTTATTAAATAACCATGCACAAATGTCGGGTCCGTTTTTGTATGCGATAAATTGATTACCGCTAACAGCGGCCACTTGTAGCGTGAATAAATTTTTCGCTTACAAAAACGGACCCAACATTTGTCTATGGTTATTTAATAAATAGTATAAGGGTTTGTCGAGAGGTTGAAGCCCTAAAATAAAACCTAGAAATTAAAATCGATTGGCGTCGCTAGTGTGCCCTATCCGTCACCTTAATGAAATGGTCTACCGTTTGTTACGAGACTTTGCGTTGCGTATAGGAGAACATTATTACTTTTTACACGAGTAATGCAATTCGAAGATTGAAATCTGTATAACGACATTACAGCCAGTAACATATCTTCCCTTTTTTATCCCAGTATCCTCACAAAAGTATCTCCATCTACATTCAAACCACTTATCATTTCAGCACATTATTCTCCAAATCCCCACCTTAGCCAATCACACGCAAGATAAAGCTCACAAGTAGGTACGCTCCAGGAAATTGAATAGCGAGCAAATCCAGGGCAAGGCATAAGTGTTTGCTTCCTGCAGTTTTGATTTATATCCTCACCATGAGGGTTGCCAGGTATGAAAACAAGCCAGACATACTTCCGTCTAAAATATTATTATAAATGTGACTATGAAATGTGTAACTTGACTGATTCACATTCCTAACATCAAATATGGCGGACTTTTATACAAACCTCTAACCCCCTTTTTACCCCCTTAAGGTTCGAATTTCCCTTTTTAGTGCTCACTTTCACTATTAAAAGGAACCCCCTGCCCAAATTTCAAGTTTCTAGGGTCAGTAGTTTGGGCTGTGGGTGCATTCCTAGTCACTTAATACCTTAGTCATTCAGCATCTCCTTTTATATATATAGATAGTAAAAAATGTTGTACTTTAAAGCGACGGCTGAGCAAGAGGTCCCGGGTTTGATGCCCGGGTCGGGCCAACAATTTGTACCTAAGTTTTCGGTAAGAAATTCTTAGTGTCAGCCCGGAGTCTTCATGTCGGCGGTCTTGTAACCCCCGTGCCTCAGAAAGCACATTCCTCTCCGGTCGTGTCACGCTGGTGTCCCATCGGAATATGAGGGGAAGGGAATGGAGAGCGCAATTGTGTTTGCGCACATACTTGAGCACTATAATATATCCTGCGTACTGGGCTGATCGTTGAGAATTGGCCGACGTAGCCGTAATCGGTTGGAGGATATTATAAATAGTGAAAATGTGTGTATCTAGTCTGTCTGTTTGTCCATCTTTCACTGGCAAAATGAAGCCACGGTCTACTGTGTTTTATTTTATGGAACATAGTTGAAAGGATGGAATGTAACATAGGCGACTATTTGTCCCTTTCTAACACGAGCAAAAGGCGCAGGCAAAAGTTAGTAGTTATTATTATAAATGAGAAAGTGTGTTTGTGTGTATGTCTGTCTTTCACAGGCAAAACGGAGCAACGAATCGATGTGATTTTTTAATTGGAGATAGTTGGAGGGATGGTGCGTGACATATAGGATAATTATTGTATCTTTAGAACCCCCCACTACCCTAAAATGGCCGGTGAACGACTATATGGAGCATTCCAAAATTTTCAAGGAGGAAAGCTATGACAATAGATTGACATACGGGTATGTATATAGATACACTCAAAAATAGTGAAATCGAAAATAAAAATAACCTGCTTCATATATTTCTTTATAGAAAAATTTTGCTGTTTCATTCAATTTCGATAACATACCTATGTATGGAACAAAAAAAATATATTTTTCCAATATCTCTTAAAAATAATAGATAGATAGATAGATATACTTTATTGCACAAAATAAAACACAACTTAAAAAAAACTAGGCATTACAGAAACTTAATTGTACATTTTCAATAATCTGTAAAATTATTGTTTTTTTCCAATTTACTTACAATGTTTTCCTTATTTAGCATCCTCTTGATATAGAAAAATTTTACAGGCGGCAGTCATCACTGACCTTCAGGTAAACCACGAACTCGTTTACTAGCATTGCCCATAAACCGTCTTTTTATGGCTGCTAAACTGTGCTGTCTACGGCGAACACATTACTAGGCCAATGTCGACTGATTATAGAGACACGTTATTTTATGGTTACTGACCGAGGTGAGTGTGGCCCTTTTGATTATTATTCAGTTTTGCACCAAGCACCATCTAAAACCAAGACAGAACAAAACATACACAAAGACGTCACAATATTAAAGGGAGATGCTCATGTAAAATTAGAGTCTTATATTATATTTGTTAATATATTTACATGAATATTCTATAACAGAGAAAGAAGAAAGAGACAATAGGGAAGAAAAGTTAATAGGCGAATTATTTTACCTGTCAAAATGTGTTTACTTTTGATTTCTTAATTTGAATTTCTTCTATTGGCCCTTCCACGGAGAGTGCTCTGAAGAGCTGTGTAATATCATACCAGGGTCACCATTTTACAATCGCACGACTAGACGACGTGGTAAACTCCACCCATACTATCTGGAACCAATCCCTTCCAGAACGCTCCGTTTCCAGCGCTCTTTTTTTCCACACTCGTGCAAACTCTGGAATGAGCTACCAGCCGCGGTTTTCCCTGTTCGCTACGACATGTCCTTTTTTAAACGAGGTTTGAAAAGAGTTCTTCTTTCACGGTAGGCAGCGGCTATGACTAGTGCTCCGGCATTGTTGATGTCTTTGAACGGCGGTTACGATTTACCATCAGATGGGCCGCATGGTCGTCTGCCTATTATTCGCAATTAAAAAATTATAATATGAGTGTAGATAAAAATTGTTACAAAATAAAAACAGATACATAAGGTCGCCTTTATCTGAATTTGACGTACGCGGGTATGGCTATATACCTATAGTCTGTATGAGAGTACGGTTAATTACATATTTTCCATACCAACGTAATACCAAAATAATTTGTAATTTGAGGATACCTCGACTTTTCATTGCTGTTACTCGGAATAAGGAAGTATTTATCTATGTGAAGGTTAACATCTGCTCTTATGAATATTTACCCATTGAAAAATACATGCGATCACATTTCGTAAACTTTTTCGACGTTAACTTCATAATTGTTTTTCATTAAAAACTCAATTATTCATTACGAAAATGTAAAGAGACACAGCTTGTAATATCTAGTTACACATTTGTCTTAAAGAAAATCAAAATATAATCAAGTCTCATTCATAATTTTTGGTATTTGCAAATTCACACAATTTTCTTGTTAATTTCAAACAGCTATCTTGCGTTTTTCTACTCCCACGAATGGGTCGCGGATGGCCCAACAGAGAAAGCAAGATGTCCGAGGAACGGCGAAGCTCGCCGCGAACTGAATTTGAATTGACACTCCGAGGCAACCGATGATCTATGTCTTTGATTTTTCTTGTGCCGTATCGAGGTAATTGTTGCCACTTGCCTGTGTCCAATTTTACCCGGACGCTTGGCAACCCCGGCCCGGACCTTCACACGTACGCAGAATTCTATTTATGTGGGTTTGATATCTAAAAGGGAAAAATGCTGAATGGAATATTTGGGAAGTAATAAATATTGATAAAACCTTTTCATTGTTTCAATTTTTAAAGTATAAGTCAGACATTTAGGGAAATCACACCTGATGGTAGGTGATGCTGTCGCCGAGGGTGGATCTTGTCTTATCTGTATGTTTTTTTATATGATAGGTGGTAGACGAGCAGACGGATCGACTGATGGAAAGCGATTGCCGCCGCCCATAGCGAACCGCGACACCAGTGGAGTCACAAGTGCGCTGCCAACCTTTAAACCCCCTTTCCCTCGGATTGGGCTTCCAATGGAAACACAGCACAGTTCTGCTTCACGTCTGTGTGGCCGTGGTATCACTCCGGTCGAGCCGGCCCATTCATGCCGAAGCGTAGCTCTCCCACGGTCAATGTAGCAGAGGAAGACGGAATGTGATCCGTCTACTCATCTGCTAACTATCATATAAAAAAGATACTTTGTTGGAGTCACTTTATAGACACCGGGGGACGGCCGGGTTAAGTAGAGCTCTTTGGCGGGAACTTCTCCTGGCGAGAAGCCAGGCAGATTTGAAATATCATGGTGATACAGCCGAAGCCCTCGCAATATTCCCCGGGTGGATGCTCCCGTATGTTGGTGCAGGCAGGCAGTTCCGCTCTCGGCCTGCCCGCGGGAGAAGGTAAAGACAGCCGGGAGAACTGAGCCGGGCAGCAAGACAAGTCGAAAGTGTTACCAAACGAATGTTTCGATCTTCGATCAACCATCTATCGACAATCGGTCGATTGGTCTGGTAACACCCGAAGATAAAGCAGAATGCAAAAACACCGTGTCGCGACAGACACGGTGTTTTTTGTTATTATTTCTTTTGTTCTTTTTTTGTTGTTAAGTAAGTACCTTTGTTAAAATAGTACCTATAGTGTAGCTGGCCGTATGGTGAGAAGCGGGTTATTCCCAATACAAGTGTCTATGACTACTTAAAGGGAAAACTCGAAGAAAAATCTGTAAAAAATACTGTTGGAAATAAAGGATTTATATTTTTTTAATTTTTTTATACGATTATGATTCCTTTCCGTCAAAGATCCAAAGTTATCCAACATACCTAAATTCCTAGTAAATTCAATTTCCGCTTCTAAACATTTTCTCACAAACACGGAATTCTCGGAACAATCGCAAGAAAATGCGTAAAAATCTTATTTAGGTACTAGTGAAGCAAATAGTATTTCATTATTAACCCAAGATTTAGAGATGTGACATTTAACACTCGTATGAAAATCGATAATTTAATCGATTAAGGGTTCTGGAACTTGAAAGGTCAAAATCAAATCCATTTAGACTCACTACGGTGTCTGTCCGTCCGTCTGTTACACTTACACTTAATTTTCTCCGATATTACTGATCAATTAGTTGAATTTTATAAGTAATTTACATGACACAAAAAGTAAATAATAATAAATATAATAAATAAATATTTCACAACATCACATACATTGATCTGACTCCGATAGGTAGCTCAAGCACCTGTGTTACGGACATCAGAACCAACAGCGGAATTAGAAATATGTACATATAATACTTTTCTTTTGTAAATACATACTTATAATACATAGAAACACCCCAAACAACAAAGTGCTCACTTTTTGTGTTTTTTCTTCTAAATCTCTTAGAAAGATGTGTATATTTTTATAAGTAATCATCCTTTTTACTAACTTAACGAATCAATTTTATTAAATTCAGTTACCTAGAATTTGTAAACAATTCTTCAATTTGACAAACTCAAAAAGCCGTAGATACACATTTTCAGGTTTGAATTTTAGGGCTCAATTCATAAACGTTCAACAAACCATTGTTAGCTAAAATAGTTAAAACAAAAAAAAAACTTTTTTTTTTAAATGCTGCTGCTTTAAAACACTGTTTTAACTATAATTTATCAAGACGGGAATTAACACGGAAGGTGTCCGAAGATTCACAGCCCGGCCCCAGTAGACGACGCCGTCCTCCGCCAGTCCGCTCGTGACCACGGCTGCTGTAACGTAGCCGAAACGTCAAGCAGAATGTGTGAGTACACAATGTTGTATCACATAATAAATATCGTGTTAATTCCCGTCTTGATAAATTATAGTTTTAGATTTTCGCTATGAAAATCTAAAAAACACTGTTTTAGCTAACAAAAGCTTAAAAAACATTTATGAATAGGACCCTTAGAATAAAGCTGTCGTCGACATGACTGGTGGAGAACTGAAAAAGATTATCGTCGAATCGATTTTTCTTAAAGAAAATAAATTTAAAAAAATAAAACCCCAAAGGTGGATTCTATTATCGAATCATAACTCTTCGCATCACTATTAAGAATCCTTTATAACAGTATCCATAAAAAACATTGGAGCAAAGTTTAGAACCTCCTTGGAAGTTCATAATCTCCGTTTTAATTCAGCGAGAACTTTTATCGCGCGTAATGAATTTACAAATCCTCCAGGATTATCTTAAGTTGAGGAGTTTGCCTCGCCTGGTGATTTATGAGGCTCGCCGATCGATGCCCCGATTATTGGGGTCGGGCTCAGGATCGGTATGGACTCGGTGTTTAACCTTCCTATACGCGAGAATTTTTTTAAAACACGTATACCCAGTATCAGAGACCGCATTTTTTATGTTAGAGGCGGACAAACGAGCAAGCGAGTCACCCGATGGAAAGTAATCAACGCTGTCCATAAACATCTGTGAAATCAGAGAGATCGCTAATGTGTTGAAGGCCTTTTTAAAAAAGAGTACGCTCTTTTTGTTATCTTTGATTAATTCTCGCATTCCTTGTTAGATTTCCCCAGTCACTCAAGGTCCAAACTGAAAACCAGCGCGGCAGCGGCGGCAAACCGCTGCAGCACATGCTGAGCTTGGACCTTGTTGACTACTTCTATGTGTTCCTTTTCTTCTTCCTTGGTCACTGGTATATATACTAACTATTATTATTTATTTTTTTGTCTTTGTTTAATATTTTTTTCCTATGTATTACTGTGCAATCTCCATATGCTTATGTTCTGTGTCCTGTGTATGTAAATCTTTTATGTGGTCAATAAATGTTTACTTACTTACTTACTCTTCTCTTGATTTTTTGTGTTCCTCATCTTCTTTTATAATTAATTGTAAATATTAAGATGGTTTTAATCAAAATTAAAGGTCATAAATGAGAGATATGATATCTTGACATAGCTTTATTAGGAACAATTAAGTTCTTAACAACCCTCAAAAAAATAGATATATTTTTCTTAAATACTAAATAAATTTAAAACCCCCATCAAAAATTTAAAAAGTCCAAAAGTAGTTTGAAACTGCTGTTGACTGTCCTACGTATGAACATTTTTGGTTAAATATTGTCGTGTGGGGGCCGAATGGAGCCTGAATGGGCCGGCTCGACCGGAGTGATACCTCTACCTTACAGAAAATCGGCGTGAAGCAGCACCGTGCTTGCTGTGTTTTGCTGCGTGAGTGAGGGTACTGGAGGCCTAATCCGGGAATAGGGGGGTTTAAAGGTTAGCAGTGCTCTTGTGACTCCACTGGTGTCGCGGGTGTCCATGGGCGGCGGTAATCGCTTACTATCAGGTGATCTGTCTGCTCGTCTGCCACCTATCACATAAAAATCGGCCCGCCCAAAATTTTACCTATTACCAAGATTTTTTTTATTTTCAATACGAAATCTTTTTGATAATATTTTTTGAATCTAAATACATTTATAATTATTTTTAAATATAGCTATCATGATCATCATCATCAACAGCTCATTTAAGTCCCCACTGCTGGGGCACGGGCCTCCCTCAATCACATGAGGGGTAATTGCCATACTCACCACGCTTGGCAGACAGGTTGGCGAGGGTTTTGATATAAATGCAGAGTTTTCCTTCTCTGGATGCTGATGATCATGCCAGCAGCTTTACCTTAGTCGCCTTTTACGACACCTCGGTAAGAGTGAGGGTGGCCTATTCTACTCTGCCGGGGACCACTCGGCGTAAATATAGCTATGGTTTTCTCAAAATTCCAATGTACCAATATACAAAACCGTCGAATAAAGCCATCAACAAAGTACGCGTATAATACTGGACCGTAATGAAAAACCGTCTACGTTTGAAATTCATAGTACCGAAGCGTCGACAAATAAATAGTGGTGGACCTAATCTGATTTTCAGCCGAAACCGAAACCTTAATAACAGTTTTTTTGCCATGAACTGGCATTTACATACCTTTGGATCATCGTCAGATCATTTAAGTCCCGACTGCTGGGGCACAGGCCTCCCTCAATCACATACTCACCACCTACCTATGGATAGATAGGTAGATACACTTTATTGCACAAAATACATAACCTAAAAAACTGGGCATTACATAAACTTCAATGAGGCGCTCTTATCGCTGCAAGCAATTTCTACCCGACAACCTTCAGGCAAAGGACATTGATACCTATGTACACTGTACATAAATCTTTCTCCAGACAACCTGTACATTATACAGGTTGTCTGGTGAAAGATTTATGTTTTAAATTAAATTAGAAAAAAACTATTTAACATTATAATATCATTGAACGAAAGAAGTAAAGAAATATAGATCAGAAATGCGGATTTAATTAGGGTTTTCGCGTATGAAAATCCGCTAGATGGCGTACTGTTGGACTGAGTTCCAACATGATGTTGCTTTTTGTTGTTGGTTGTTGACCGCATTGGTTGTTAGTTAGTCAAATTGACGTTTTGACAGATCACATTTAAAAATAACCAATTACATTGTATATGGACCTCACTCCTACTGTACTCTATCTAGCGCTTTAACACGCAAAAACCCTATTTCTTTTTAAATATTATGTCATCTAAATATTTTCTATCTTTTTGCACATTGCATTGTGTCCGCGCTATCCGCGCCAAACGTTGAAAACATGGAGCAGTAAATTTGGTTCTGTTTGCGAACCAAGTTTACGGGAATACAGTTCGTAAAATAAAGCTTGATAAAAATGACAGCTGTCACAGAAATATTATCTTTATGACAAAATTAATAAAGTTTTATGGTATAAAACTTGGTAAAATGATAAACTTTCAGCATTTCAACCAATAGACATCCACTTACACACCAATAGACTTAGGTCTCGCCCAATGTTCCTATATACCTTATGCTCTTTGAAATAAAGGCCAAATGACATTTTGCATTCTAATTAATCTATATTTACGGACTTTTATAGTTGTGGACTTAAAAAACCACCACAGAGCGCAACTGAACCAAGTTTACTGTTTCTTGTTTTCGGCGTGTTGCGCAGAAAATTGAGGACGAGACTCCTTTTTGATCCTCAGCAATGAGGGAAACGACAAAAGAGAAAAAAAAAGCTATAGGAGCTTGGATGGACACCAATTTACACATTTAACTGAATTAACCTAGACCTGTCTGAAACCTATGAAATGACTATCATAGGTTTCGGCCAGGCCGAAAGATTGGGCTATTTTCTGGCCGAAACCAAAACATGGGTAAGACACTACAAATAAAGCCGTGAGGTTCGGCGCACATAAAGGATGTACTATTTGTCAGCAAATCCACTATTTAAGATCAACTTTAATTTCCAATGCGCCATTCTGGCATCTGTTGTTCACGGATTCAAGCCAAATTCAACCTTAAAAGTTTCAAAAGAACGAATAGAATTGTATGTGGGATAGCAAAGATATTCCATTTTGTGTATGAAGGGAAAAACAAGATGATGAATGAGATACGGCGCCCATTTTAACCCGAAACCGCGCGTTTGTGAAGATATAGTGTTTACTGGAAGGGATTCTTGTCTGCAATAAAAGCAAGTATAAAAAATATTTTTTTGTGAGGTGAGTTATAACATTGTGAGAAAACCTGCACGTCAGATAGATTTTGAGCCCATTATTCAATTGGTCATGTTTCCCTGTGAAAGGATTACGAAGGTCAGACGAACTGTCGTCTGACCTTCGTAATCCTTTTGAAGCGACTGCGCTTCATTGTAATAATCAGACTCTCCAAATCCTGAATCTTGGTCTAAGCTCTACCGTAAACTAATTCCATAAGCATAAACTTTTTGCATAAGGGTGAAACATTTTGCTGCTACGGAACCCTTCATCGGTGAATCCTACTCGCACTTGGCCGTTTTTATAAATCATCATCATCATTTCAGCCAATAAACGTCCACTGCTGGACATAGGCCTCCACTAATGATCTCCACAGAGATCGGTCCTGTGCTGATCAAATCGTCGGTCCACCTTGTGGGGGGCCTGTCACGGCTTCGACCTCCTATACGCGGCCTCCACTCGAGGACCTTCCTGCCTCATCGGCCGTCTGATCTCCTCGCAATGTGCCCTACCCATTGCCACTTGAGGCATGCAATTCTTCGGGCTCTGTCTTTGGCCTTGGTTTTCCTCCGGATCTCCTCATTCCTAATACGATCACGTAAAGAGAGTCCGAGCTTAGCCTTTTCCCAATGGAAAGGGCTAAGTTTGAACTCGCTTAAGCAGGCTCAAAATCACCCTTCATCTCTCTGGGTGATTTTGAGCCTGCTTAAGCGGCTCATGGAAAGTGGTCATGTTTTGGTTCCGTCTGTCCATATGTCATGGGAGATCGGCCGAAAATGGCCTTTCATAATTACTGTGCCTTAAACCTTATCTCTTCCATCAGCTTTAGATCGGCACTTCAATTGAAGCACATGTTATGCTGCTCGGTTCTCCCGTACAAATCCGGTGGACACATTCAATTTCACGCTTTACCAGACCTCGGTACAAGCGATACTTGCGTGCGCGAAGTTACGTACAGTGGCGGACACATCAAGCTATACAAAACTGTCAAATTTCTTCATTCGATTATAAACCTTAAATTGTTACACATTGAGTTCGAAATCGATTGAGGAAATTTGACAGTTTTGTATAGCTTCACCTGTCCGCCACTGTACATATATCAAATGCGGCTAAAATCAATTGCGTTACTTTTTTTTTCAATTTTTATACGAAGATAGAGACAGCAAACATCATTCATGGACAACTACTCCTAACTTTTTTCAAAATCAGATTATTGTTTAATTATTTCATATGAACTCGGTGCAATAAATAAATAATAAAAATACAACCACTTTGGATCAGTGTTAGTGAACGCTGGTACTAGGGTTGCGGGTTGTGTCCCTGCACAGTACAAACATTTGTTTGGATGAACATGTCTTTTTTATTGGTCTGGGTGTTTTCTTTGAATTATAAGTATGTATTTACAAAAGAAACGTATTTTAAGTATACATCTGTAATTCCGCTGTTGGTTCTGATATCCGAAACACAGGTGCTTGAGCTACCTATCTCGGAGTCAGATCAATGTATGTGATGTTGTGAAATATTTATTATTTTATTATTGCTTAAGACTGTGTGTAGCGATGACTTGATTTCTATGATGGAAGCCTTTTCCCTGCAATGGGACAGTATATAAGCTACTTTACTTTTTACTTTACTTAAAACTGTGTTACAAGTTTTGCCCGCAGCTCCGCTTGCGTCATATTCGGGCTAGGTGGAACAGTTTGCCTTTAAAAGTAATGATCCACCTTTTTTTTGTGAGTTACAAAATAGCCCACTTACCAATCTTGAGAATTGCAGAGAATGGCCGGCTCGACCGGAGTGATACCACGGCCTCACAGAAAACCGATGTGAAGCAGCACTGTGCTGTGTCTCACTGCGTAAATGAGGGTACCGGAGGCCCAATCCGGGAGAAAAGGGAGGGACTCCACTGGTGTCGCGGGTGTCCATGGGTGGCGGCAATCGCTTACCATCAGGTGGTCCGTCTGCCAACTATCACATAAAAAAATGATGATACTGAGGTGACATGAGATGGTCTTTCAGAGCATACAGGTGTCCGGATATCAAAATGGTTGATAGGTTTAGGGGATTTACAGGTTTATCACGTGTGCAATTTCTCTGATATCTTTACACTGTGGTTCCCCCTACAAATCCAGTGGACATATTCAATTTCACGCTCAACCAGACTTCGGTACAACATTACTTGCGTTGCGTTGGCGCAAGATCATACATCAAATCTGAACGTCGAATATATTAAGTTTGGTCGTAAGCAAGGACTTGAACTGTAACATTTATTAAACTGCTTTGTACTGCCTTCCCCATTACGAATACGTTATTTCTTTCCTCTACCCAAAGGTTGTCTGGAAGAAATCACCGCAAGCGATAAGACCGCCTTATTTTACTGTCTGTTGTTGTTGTAAAATAATATTTATCTATCTTTCTATAGTGGGTGGTAAAATAGCTTGGAGATAGATTAGAAACTGTAACTTCATACTGTTTTAGCAGAAAATATGTTGTTTGAACGCCCTGTTGGTCTAGTGGTTTAAGTACCGGGCCGTGATTTTGGGGTCTTGGGTT
Organism: Marasmia exigua; assembly: GCA_019059595.1. Taxonomy (NCBI): domain Eukaryota; kingdom Metazoa; phylum Arthropoda; class Insecta; order Lepidoptera; family Crambidae; genus Marasmia; species Marasmia exigua. The sequence continues at coordinate 11,208,548 of CM032485.1, forward strand.
TTGATTCCCGGGTCGAGCGGAATGTCTGTTTTGAAGTTTTCGAACATAGCTCGGGTTTGTGATCACAAATCCGCATTTGGCAAGCGTGGTGATTAAGCCAAATCCCATCATAGTAGCGATGACTGGATTTCTATGATGGAGGCCTTTGCCCTGCAGTGGGACAGTTTATAGGCTGATACTTTACTTTTTTTACTTTATGTTGTTTGACTCTGTCACAAAGTTAACTTACAATAACAAATAATGCATCATTTACGACGCTCTAAGCGTCACATCTCGGCGTTGTGCGGCGCGCCATGTAGCGTCAAAATAAATTTGTATAAAATTGGATGGTACATATCGCATTAGCCTCTTATTACAAAAAACTACTCTGATACCGGCTTTAATCCTAGACTAGCATGTTCATAATTATTAAGGAATAATAATGTTAGTTCTTAAATATTTATTACAAATCCTCGCATTTATATCAAAACCCTCGCCAACCCGTCTGCCAAGCTTGGTGAGTATGGCAATAACCCCTCATGTGATCGAGGGAGGCCCGTGCCCCAGCAGTGGGGACTTAAATGGGCTGATGATGATGATGATGACAAATCCTCGGCTAACCATAAACCACTAAGTGTCGCAGAATAATGTCAAAATTGATCGAATCATTCAATCATTTGTATCTTCGACTTAGTTTGTGAATTCAGTGACATTTCATTTTACATAACCTTGTTTTGTTATCTGAAGTAAAAATATTTAATAAATGTTTTTCAGCTACAATAGGTTAAAATATTGTATTCAGAAAGGTTTCCAAGTAATATGAATGTGAATATTTTTAGAATTAAATCTAGAAAATAAATTGACTACGTTCTCACAAATAACTTTAGTGAAAAAAGGAATGGCCTGTCACAGTGACAAGCTGTCATTGTTACTGAATCCATATTTTGAGGTAATTATTTTAGTACTCATAAATTCTTGTTCTTCAGTTATTCCCAGTATTAATCCCGCTACTTATTTTTAATCATGTTTTGGTATAAGAGGGTAAGACTTAGCGTGGGGCGCATCGTGCTCGGTCGTTCTCGAGGGCAATTCTGCTGCGATGTTCAGCGACGCCACGCTGTAGTGCGATCGTACCCTTGATTGTGCACTATAAATAGGTAACAACTAAATATCCTAATTCTAATGTAAACCATACGTACCGTCGATCTTCCCACAGTCTCAGCTATAGAAACGTTTTTTTTTTATATAATGGCTCTACCCGAAGATATCTTGCCAATGTCAAGTAGGTATCTTATTGAGAATAAGTAGGTAGTCATCAGTCAATGTCACAGTGACTCAATAAAACGCCGGTGTTTTGCGTGTTTTAATCGACCTACGGATTCTGCCGATACCACTCTAAACACAATCGCGGGCTAAAAACAAAACAATTCAACGGTTTTTATCATCAGGATCACTTTGCGGCACTTCACTGCACAAATAAACACCAAATTTCTACACTAAAACCACTAGACACTAATTTAAAACCTTTGTATTTCATCAGCTCACGCGGAGTGTTTGACTCCTACCATCAGAATCATGAAAAGGCTTTGAACGTTCCATTACAGCGTTACAATTCACCGGAGACTATTTCAACGAAAATAAATAAATAAAAATAAACATTTCACAACATCACATTGAATCTGACTCCGAGATAGGTAGCTCAAGCACCTGTGTTACGGATATCAGCAACGGGATCACAAATCATCATCATCATCATTTCAGCCAATAGACGTCCACTGCTGGACATAGGCCTCCCCCAATGTTCTCCACACAGATCGATCCTGTGCCGCCCGCATCCAATGGATTCCCGCGATCTTCACCAGATCGTCGGTCAGATGGTCGAGTGCAAGCCACGTACAATAAGTCGCAGCCGTGGCCCCCCAGAAGGTGGGATTACAAATATATGTATAAATATAATACTTTTTTTAAATACATACTTATAATACATAGAAAACACCCAGACCAATACAAACACAAACAGACATGTTCATGCACACAAATGTTTGTGCTGTGCGGGATCGAACCCGCAACCCTTGGACCAAAGGCAGCGTTCACTACCACTGATCCAAACGGGTCGTCAAATGTTAAAAAGGAAGAAATAACATGACATCATCATCAGCCCCCGCTGCTGGGGCATGAGTAATCAATCACATGAGGGCTAATTGCCATACTCACCACGCTTGGCAGACGGGTTGGCGAGGGTTTTGATATAAATGCAGAGTTTTCCTTCTCTGGGTGCTGATGATCATGCCAGCAGCTTTACCTTAGTCGCCTTTTACGACACCTCTGTAAGAGTGAGGGTGGCCTATTCTACTCTGCCGGGGGGGACCACACGGCACGGGAAGTTTTGATACGCAGGATATATTATAGTGCTCAAGTGTGTGCGCAAACACAAGTGCACTCTCTTTTCACTTACCCTCATATTCCGATGGGGCACTACTGTGACAAGAACGGAGAGGGATCGGGTGCAGGACCAAGAGCTTAACGTGCTTTCCCAGGCACGGGGGTACAAGACCGCCAACTTCCATATCCGGGCTGCCATTAAGAATTTCTTACCAAAACCTTAGGCACAATTTTTTGGCCCCACCCGGGGATTGAACCCGGGACCTCTTGCGCAGCCGTCGCTTTAAAGTGCGACCCACTAACCACTGCGCCACCGAGGCAGTCAACCGAACCGGTCTTACACTCGTAGTTATATGCTTAATATTCAATTCTAATTTATTTATTTATTTATTTATTATTATTCACACAAAACAAATTACAACCGTTACAGAGATATGGTCGTTACAAAATAAACAGTTTTGATCTGGATTGTAATTCAAAAACATGTGTACACAGAAAAATCAAACGTATTAAACTATAAGTAAAGGTAAATCAAGTTAAAAAAAAAAAACGGAACAAACATAGACACTAAACAAACAAAGATCTTCAATCAGATTACTATCCGCGTCCTTCATATTATTAAAGTCAGACGTATATAAGACATGTGCAGGTGAAATTAGTTATCCATACCACTAGTTAATAATAATATGGATAGGGCAGTCAGATTCAGCACGGATGCTTGACTGCCACAGTTCCTCGGCCAGGTTCGGCCGGTGTGGGTTCAGTGGCGTCTACGCCACTGAACCCACATTTCTTTAAATATTTTTATAATGTCTTTAAGTATTTTTATATAATAGGGTAGTTTGGGAGTAAAAATATCAAGATTAGGGTTGGCATTTGCCACCTCGTTGTACTGACGAGCCATTCTAACCAGGGGGCTGTAAAAAGAGGTATTATTTTTAAAAACTCGTAAAGCGAAAAGTTTAGTTTTATTAGACCTACGCGCACTATGTTTAGTATTAAACGAAATTTCGGAAAGTAAGTAAGGGGTGTCTATTATTGAGTGGATCAATTTATAAAAGTAAATGAAGTCAAAGTATGTTCGACGTGCTTCCAGCTTATGTACGTTAAATTTCGATAGCCTAGTATCGTAATTGAAATACAGTCGACCTGTTTGTTGACGGTAGCATATCATTCGCAAGCATTTCTTCTGCACTCTTTCAATTTCGTCAGAATGTACTTTATAGTGTGGTGACCAGACAGGACTGCCGTATTCCAAGACGCTTCTGACAAGAGTAAAAAACAAATACAACAGAGATCGAGGGTTTTTAAAACCTTTAGTGCATCTAAAAACAAAGCCCAAAAGTTGATTGGCTCTCGTTGTAATATGCTGATAATGCGCTCGGAATGACAGCCTGTCTTCAAATAAAACTCCGAGGTCTTTAGCAATACTGGTTCTACAAAGAACCTGGCCATTAATAGTGTAATCATTAACGGTCCCTGAACGCCTATTGGTGAACGTTATAGTGAAGCACTTGCTGATGTTGAGATGCATTTGGTTTGTCATACACCACTTCGAAACAATGTTCAAATCCTTTTGTAATAGGTGGCAGTCATTTACGGAAGTAATGGAATTAAATATCTTTAAGTCATCCGCATACAACAAACATTCGCATGATAAGCGCTCCACAAGATCGTTAATAAAAACTACAAACAAGAGGGGACCCAAATGCGACTCCTGTGGTACTCCAGAAGTCACTAATATTGGAGATGAGGTGAACCCTTTTAAAGCGACGAGTTGGCTCCGGTTTCTGAGGTACGAGGTCATCCAGCGGAACAAACTACCATGAACACCGTAAGATGCAAGTTTGTCACAAAGCAACCTGTGGTTCACTTTGTCGAAAGCTTTGGTGAAATCTGTATAGACAGAGTCAACCTGACCACCAGTGGCAAAGCTTTTGCACAGATAATTCTTATATTCTAAAAGGTTGGTGACGGTAGATCTGCCTTTTACAAAGCCATGCTGTTTTAAGGATATAAGAGGTTTGAAATGCCTATATAGTTGGTCATAAACTAAGGATTCGAATAATTTTGCAAAACAAGATAAAATGCTGATTGGCCTATAATTTTCACAGCGGCCTTTGTCTCCATTTTTGAAGATTGGAATTATGTGAGCTACCTTCCATTGCTTGGGGAAGATTCCACATGCAAGTGATTTATTAAATAATATGTTTAATGGAATGCTTAGCTCCTCGCAACATGCCTTGATAAATAATGGAGGAATCAGATCTGGGCCAGCACCTTTATTTTTATCAATATTTTTAATTTTAGATACTATGTCTCTTTCAGTCACCCAGATGTGTGATAAAGTATCAGCCGCTCTACTCTCGATAGGCTCATCAGGACGACTCTGAGTATCTGTTTCAAATACCGATGCAAAGTAGGTTGAAAATAGTTCACAGATACCATGCCCACTAGATGACGTACAGTTACCAAATCTCATAACATGTGGTATTGAGACATGACCCTTCTTATCATTCACGTATGACCAGAAAAGTTTTATATTATCGCCCATCGATTCTTCTATTGACGCTATATACTTTTTATAACACTGATTGGCCATTTTTTTAAATCTGTCTCGCAATAGGGAGAAAGAGTCATAATCTCGGGGGTTATTGAATTTTTTGTACAGTTTATGATATTTGTTCTTTTCTTCATTACATTTTATTAACGGTGTGCTATACCAATTTGGATAGTTATGAGATTTAACGGTTGTAAATGGCGTGTGTTTTTTTATTATTTCATAAAGCTTATCATAGAAGATGTTAGTGCATAGGTCTGGGTCAGAATCCGACAAAGTGTTATGCCAGTCTATTAAGCTCAGTTCGTGCCGTACTTTTTCATAGTTGCACTTTTTAAAGTTAAGTTGCTTCTTATTAGGTTTTTTTAGACATTTTACACTAAAGGATATCGTGGGGAGTTCGACCTCTAAGGCAGGGTGGTGTTTATCCACTAAACGTAATGGATCAGCCTCCTTAACTGTCAGGGATTCAACCGTTGAAAGTACTAAGTCAAGGGTGCGACCATTTTCATTAGCGATGCTATTATTTTGACACAAATGACAAAGTGAAAGAAATTCACGTAAGAGTAATAGTTTCTTACTATGTGAGGTCAGTAACGGCTCATCAGTATCAAGAGGAGTGGCAGTATAATCAGGTGTGTTAAAATCTCCTATCACCAGAAATTTGTCCTCTTGATCGTTATTCAAAATTACATTTTGACAGTTAGAATAGAAGTTGTCTAATTTTGAACAATTTAGATCAGGAGGGAGATAGCAAACGCATAAGTTAAGTTTAGGAGCATTACGTGTGTCTGGTACTATGGTGACCCAGACATCCTCTAAGCCACTGTCCCAACTTAGAATTAAATTAGAAGAAATTAGATATAATTATATCTTTCACAACAGACAATTGAAGACCTAAGGTTTCTTAGAGGTTTTTTTTTTCTTTAGACTATGACTGTATTGATTGGCAGAATAAAAAAGATGTTTTTTCCAGTTCGATTCTCCTGCAATACAAGCACAATCCAGAAAAAAATTGAATGCAGTTTTTTTTCTTCTAAAAAGTAAGGTGTTCATTGTTTCCATTAAGTACAAAATCCTAACGTAAGAATTTATGGTACTTTCCCTCCATGGCCCATAATCGTGGGACGAACTGTATAGTTTTGTTCAATATATTCCATACTGTTTCATCAGTCTCTCTAAAAATTCTTTACAATTACAATCCAACGTATTTATACAAAATCCCATACTGAACATTACAGAGTATAATAAATTTCGATAAATTCAAACCCAAAAATGCCCCTTTGTCATATCGCACCGGCTAGGGCTTGGTGTCGTGCGAAACATATGCCTTATTCATACCCTCACTGAACATAAGGGCCAGGTTGCAACGGTAAGGAGGCAGCGGAAAACGGAACGCAAGCCCGTCGAGAGCCACGCTGCACAGAAAACCGGCGTTACTAAGTGAGTGAGGGTACCGGAGGCCCAATCCGGGGGAAAGGGGGTTTAAAGGTTGACAGCGCATTTGTGACGCCACTGGTGTCGCGGGTGTCTATGGGCGGCCGCAATCGCTTACCATCGGGCGATCCGTCTGCTCTTCTGCCACCTATCACATAAAAAAATGCAAAGAACTCAGTTCTCCTATTTTCTATAAGGCATAGATAGATACATAGAAGATAGATATGTATTACGTACATGATGTATGTAGATATTCTTTGTTGCTCGAAGACATAAGTTATGTATATTCATCGTGGCCCTACTTATGTCCTACTGGTAGGACCACGAGAAAGACCTATTCATCGTGGCCCTACTTATGTCCTACTGGTAGGACCACGAGAAAGACCTATTCATCGTGGCCCTACTTATGTCCTACTGGTAGGACCACGAGAAAGACCTATTCATCGTGGCCCTACTTATGTCCTACTGGTAGGATCACGAGGAGAACCTATTCCTTGTAGCCCTTCTTATGTCCTACTGGTAGGACCACGAGGAGAACTTATTCCTCGTGGCCCTTCTTATGTCCTACTGGTAGGATCACGAGGAGAACCTATTCCTTGTAGCCCTTCTTATGTCCTACTGGTAGGACCACGAGGAAGACCTATTCCTCGTGGCCCTACTTATGTCCTACTGGTAGGACCACGAGGAAGACCTGTTCCTCGTGGCCCTACTTATGTCCTACTGGTAGGACCACGAGGAAGACCTATTCCTCGTGGCCCTACTTATGTCCTACTAAAAAATAGTAGAACCGCGAGGAACGCTTGTTCCTCGTGGCCCTACTTTTGTCCTACTGGTAAGACCATGAGGTAGGTAGGAAGGTAGTACCACTATTCCTCGTAGTCCTACTATTGATAATCTGCTTCCTGTATGTGAATATGTCGGTCAAAGAGGTTATTTTCACTCGTTCCCACTAGCTACGTACCCACGCTGGTGTGTTTCCACTTTTATACTTTTAAGTAAATACTTAAGTAGCAGGTACACTCGTGCACTGGACATTGAGTTATTTAGGAACTAATTAACGATCTAAACTTGGTAAGTACTCCTGGGATGTCACCATTTTCTACATTCGAAACACGTTTTCTTATGTCTTTCTTTTAATTTCCTTATCACCTCACTGCCGAAGAATGAAATGTCATGTTTTTAGGCACTAACCGCCACTAATATGACAACTATGCTGGGAAATTAGCCGTGTGGTCCCGGCAGAGTAGAATAGGCCACCCTCACTCTTACCGAGGTGTCGTAAAAGGCGACTAAGGTAAAGCTGCTGGCATGATCATCAGCACCCAGAGAAGGAAAACTCTGCATTTATATCAAAACCCTCGCCAACCCGTCTGCCAAGCGTGGTGAGTATGGTATGGACCCCTCATGTGATTGAGGGAGGCCCGTGCCCCAGCAGTGGTGACTTAAATGGGCTGACGATGATGGGATACAAATATCAATAATATGTGGTTGATGATAGTGGTTTCTTCTAAGCATCACATTGAATTCACCAAAATGTTTCAAAAAATCCAATTGGAACTCTGGAGTCTGTAGTCTTTAACCATAATTGATGCAATATCGGTATGTACCGCGAGCAAACTGCACTGTCATGGCAAAAGTCGGGTCACTATATTGTAAGGTTTGCGTAGGGGATGAAATTATAGATTTGACTTTATATACAATATTGGTTTATAAGACTTATATAGAATCATGTACAGTCATGCAACCACATTCCTGAAACATCAAGAAAAGAGCATAGAGTTACTTATATATACTGAGACAGAGGCATCAGTCGGCAAGCCAGTGCTAGCGCTATCTAGAGGAAAACGATCAATACTCAGGCTATGTAGTACGGCTACCTTTGAGAATCAGTCAGGGAGACGATGAAATAAAATATCAGAAATAATTATATTTCCTATATAATGAAACTCCCAATACCTTGTAGATCCATGGTTTAATTCCCATACTTTCTTAAAATGTGGGCAGGCGGCTTGAGGTCATTGTTTTGAAACATGTTTTACTGCCGCAATGTAAAAATGCATAGTGACCTCTACCAAAACAACGCCGAACTATCTGCTTGATTGCTTTTTAAAGCTATGTTAAAATGTGGGAGAGCCACGCTTAGGCATGAATTGGCTGGTCCAACCGGAATGATACCACTGCCTCACAGAAGACCGGCGTGAATCAGCGCCTGCACTGTGTTTCGCCGTGTGAGTGAGGTTACCGGAGGCCCAATGTGAGGGAAGGGGAAAAGGTTGGCAGCGCACTTGTGACTCCACTGGTGTTGCGGGTGTCCATGGGCGGCGGAATTGCTTACCATGAAGTGATCCGTCTGCTCATCTATCACCTCTCATATAAAAAAAGCTACATCTGCTTATTACAAGCTCCATTTAACGAAAACCGCTGAACTATTTTTCCAATAATAAGGAAAAAAGTACTAAGTGGAATGACCCTGGAAAAAGCATTTTCCTGTACGTGACTCCTCTAGTGTTGCAGGCTGCCAGGGACAGCAGTAATCGCTTACCATCAGAAGATCCGTTTTCTCTTCTACCTCCTATCTCAGCATAATTAACAGTCGCGGCGTTTCCCACACAGTCCTAGCCCTTAGGTCGACGGGACCCCATCGATCACGCGTCCGCCGCGCTCGCGCCGCCTAAACCCCACACAACCTGCCAATAGCTATAAATATGTATTCAGTCAATACCCCAGTTTAGCTTAAAATGTTATGGGTATCGGCGTATCCAGTGTGACCAAGATATTGTTATATTCTGAGTTCCACATAAAGTAAGTAAAAAAAAAAGTATCAGCCTATAAACTGTCCCACTGCAGAGCAAAGGCCTCCATCATAGAAATCAAGTCATCGCTACTATGATGGGATTAGGCTTAATCACCATGCTTGCCAAATTTGGATTGGTAAAATTCGAAACATTCTTTATGCTCGACCCGGGAATAGAACCCAGGACCCCGAGATCACGACCCAGTTCCACATAATTAATTTTTTACTAGCGACACCAGTCGATTAAAGTTGTTAGCTACTAAATCGGATATGTTTTAAATAATTTCGAAGCGGGAGTCTCTAAGCGAATATTTATTTAATTATTTACTACTTTCTGATCTGTTTTTGCACTTGAAATTTGGATTAACACTATGTGTTAGGCCGTGACAGTGACAGACAGTGGCCGTTTTTGGCGGTAATTCAAATTTCGAGTACAATGGCAGACCCAAAAATTAAGTACAAGTATTAAATAAATAGTATAAGTGTTTTTTCGAGAGGCTGCGGATTCAAAATTGTAAAAAGTTATCCGGTTTAGACAATTTAAATCAATTGGCGTCGCTAGTGCGCCCTAACCGTCACCTTAATATATTATTACGGCTTCGATGGCTAATCTCAACCATCAGCCACGTACACAGGATATATTAGAATACTCAAGTGTGTGCGCAAACACAAGTGCACTCTCTATTCCCTTACCGTCATATTTCGATGGGACACCGGTTCGACACGATCGGAGAGTTGTCAGGCGCAGGACCAACGGTTTAACTTACTTTCCGAAGCACAGGGGTACAAGACCGCCAACTTCCAGACTCCGACTCTATGAATTTGTTACCGCAAACTTAGGTGGCCCTACCCAGGGATTCTTGATCTGGGAGGAACTTCTTAAAGTGAGACCCACTAACCACTGCGCCTTAGAGGCAGTCAGAGAGTGCTTAACTAAGGGCTGAGTTCACCAAGGTTTGAAACAACGGTAATCGCATTTTCATCGTTTTTTAACAGCTAAGTGACGGTTATTCATATAAAGAACTTATTAGGCTTCTGCCTATTTTTTTTCTTGTTGGCAACATAAGAGTGACTGGATTTGTTAGCTTGAAGACTCTTCGAGATAGGAAAATTTAAAAATCACTTAAAATAGACTTACCCAAAACGCTCCATACAAACAGCGACGCGAGGCGTGACGTCAGCCCTCACTAGTTTGTGCGCATCGCGAGACAGCTTTGTTCAATAGCTATATGAAATAGTGCATTTATGAAAATTGTCTCTTTAAAAAAGTTTCTATAAATTTAATAAGATATCGATTGCTATATAAATATTTCGAAAATTTAAAAATTTGCCGATCTCTGACCTAGTACACAAGCCCATTCCGGATGGTGTCGAAATCAGTGTGTTTTTTGGAAAAGTGACGTTTAAGGCTTTGGAACCTATGTTCGAAGACGGACGATTCAAGGGCTAGGATGATGAGATTTTTTTACGGTATAGGGGGCAGAAGAGCAGACGTATCACCTGATGGTAAGCGATTACCGCCGCCCATGGACACCTGGAAACGTCAAAGGAGTCACGGGTCCGCTGCCGGCCTTTTTAAAAGGGAGTACGCTCTTTTCTTGAAGGTTTGCAGGTCGTATCGGTCCGGAAACACCGCAGGCGATAGTTCATCTACAGTTTTGTCGTTTGAGGTAGAAAGTTTATTGAGAATCGCACAGTTGAAGACCGCCAACCATCTAGATGATGATCGTGGAACTGTTGACGAATAGAACGATGACGGAATGAAGCGGCAGGAATCGACGATTTGAGTCGCTCTCCGTTGAATGATGAGAAACGTAATGTAATGTGTATGATAGTTAACGCTTTGGTATGTCTGTAAAGCTTTCAATAATTTTATAAATAAACAAAATGTCTATGAATTAACAAAAGTCTCATACGGCGCACAAAGGCAATCAATCCGCGAAAACACGAAACGAGCGAGTTCTTGCTTTTTTATCTAGCGCCGGATATTGCGATGGAGCTAGGGTGCCTACATTGTCCAGTGACTTTAGTCTTTGCATCGGAAAAATCCTTTATATTTGGATTTTTCAAATCTATATGCATATTTCTATCATTAGCTCGGTGGTGGGCGAAAACATCGTGAGGAAATCGTGTGAAAAGTGAAATCGTGAAAAATCGTGAAGAAAATATTTATTATTATAGACATCACAACACATAACTTATAGAAGTTGTAAACAGAACACAATTTGACACAAACAGATAACAAAACTAAACAAAGCATAAAACAATTAAAAATACATGTAAACAGGAAAAAAAACAAAAATATATTCAATCATGTCCAGACTGTGCCAAATGAATATTATGGTGTGTTATGACGTCAAGTATAAATGGCCCTCACTCAGCGTCACAGCCCAGACAAAGGCCATGACGCTGGTTTTCAGTGAGACCAGCTGAGTGAATGTCACGGACGCTTGTCTAGTGTATTTTGTGTACCTAACGTGTATGTGGGTATATAATACTTACATTTGTGTCTAAATAAATCGTAGAAAAAAACGTTTCGGGCTATATCTGAAATGTGTAACCATGATTCAGTTGGTCTGGTTCCCCTGTTGAGAAGGTCAGACGTCAGTCATTTCATTGTAATAACCAGACTCCCCAAATACTGTATCATGTTCTAAGCATACCCTGGGCGTACGTAACCGAGAATTATACGCTACGCTAAGATGAAGAAGCAGCTGTTGTTTCTCTCAGTCCAACTAAGGGTGTTACCACACCAATTGATGGATCGTTGAACGAGGACCTCGATCAATGGTAGAATTAATACCTAGATGTCGATTGATTGATTCTACCATATCAACGTACCGTTTATCCGTGTCTGTAACAGGCTGGGCATGCGTGGAGTACTGCTCATACCTCTGGGGTGACTCCGCAAATTATCTTATGAATGCTCTCGATAGATTGCAGCGACAGGGTTTACCTATGTATCGTGTCGAACAATTGGTGACGAAGAGCTCACCAATACCCTTGCACCTCTTCAACTGCGATGAGACATCGAGTCGCTTAGCGTCTTTTACCTTAAATTTTCTCCCTTATCTTTTCCATCACAGAACTATAGTAGCGTGTGTAAACACGCGCCGGTAAACACCTGTCACCGTTTCACCGTGGAAAACATTTAATCAAGGACTGAAAAATTTTGCACTTCCTATTTCTGCCGTACTATTAAAAAATGGAACTCGTTGCCGGAGCATGTGTTTCCTCCGTCCTTCAATAATAATATCAGCCACGTACGCAGGATAGTAATATAAATATAATAGTGCTCAAACACAAGTGTACTATCTATTCCCTTACCCTTATATTCCGACGGGACACTACTCCGACACGAACGGAGAGGGATAGGCGATATGCGGGCCTGCCGCACACAGCAGCAGTTAACGGCTTAACGTGCTTTCCGAGGCACGATGGTACAAGACTGCCAACTTCCAGACTACGGGTTGCCACTAAGTATTTCTTACCAAAAACTATGATACAAAATTTTGGCCCTCCTTCAATATGAACTCCTACAAAAGCGAAAAACCAAACCGGGCCAAAAAATTTGTATATAAGTTTTCGGTAAGAAATTCTTAGTGGCAGCCCGGAGTCTGGAAGTTGGCGGTTTTGTACCCCCGTGCCTCGGAAAGCACGCTAAGCCGTTGATCCTACGCCCAATCCCTCTCTGGTCGTGTCACAGTAGTGTCCCATCGGAATATGAGGGTAAGAGAATTGAGAGTGCACTTGTGTTTGCGCACACACTTGAGCTCTATTATAAATCCTGCGTACGTGGCTGATCGTTGAGATTGGCCGCCGTAGCCGTAATCGGTTGGAGAAGCTTACAATCAATCTAAAAACGTCTGCGTCAAACTCAAACTAAATGGACACCCCAAACACGAAGTATACTTATATTGTCTTAAGTGATCTAAACGACGCGCCAAAATGAAATTATATCCGCACTGAAGCGAGATCGTACTACGATCGAATAAATATTGGTCCTCGGAAAATGAGGAAAAGAGAATTTCTCCTTTATGAACTTCCTAACGTGGAATAAGGGGAAGTTAAATTTTTTCGTCGAACAAATTGGTGAACGAACATACGAAATTAGGTTCCGTAGCTTTGAGCTCAGATGGACTCGTTTATTTTCGGGGAAGGAAGCTGATCAGCAATTTTGTTGTTAGAGATCGAACAAAATGTTTCGTCTATAACACACGTGTACTATACACGGGCTAGAACCATGCCATAATAATTGACTGGTCTAATTGCACGTTCCCACTAAACATTCGCGTGACGAATTCAATAAACGAATTGAATTCGTCACGCGAATGTTTCGCGTGTTAGCCGTGTCCCGGCAGAGTAGAATAGGTCCCTCACTCTTACCGAGGTGTCGTAAAAGGCGAGTAAGGTAAAGCTGCTGGCATGATCATCAGCACTCTGAGAAGGAAAACTCTGCATTTATATCAAAACCCTCGCCAACCCGTCTGCCAAGCGTGGTGAGTATGGCAATTGCCCCTCATGTAATTGAGGGAGGCCCGTGCCCCAGCAGTGGGGACTTAAATGGGCTGACGATGATGATGATGATGTATCACCGCACTATTAGTAGTTCCACTAGTATTGACATCATGGAAAAATAAATAAATAAATACTGTACGGTAAAACTAAAAAGCATGAAAAACAATTTTCTAAAAAAAAAGACCGCCTTTACTAATGTAAAATAATATGTTTAACAGTTCACAATTCACATAACATTTCATAACAGTACACTAAAAAAGTTGTTACTGAATTCAGCGCCTAATCCCAAGCAATTTAACCCATAAAATATTGTATTACTTACAAGATTAGTATCTAAAAGTAAATAACACGCTTAAAAATTTCATCTCGTGTTCAGGCGGGACTCGAACCCACACCCTTCCACAATCCGGGTGAGTGTTCTACCAATTAGACCACTGAGTGCGTTACTAAGCCGACGAAATTTTTAAGTGCTTGATTCGACATGAGCTGTCGATAGTCTCATCAATATTCTAGGTATACTTACAATATCAAGTGGCAATATTGTTGCAAATATTTGACCACCAGTTATGATAAGACTGCTAAATCAATAGTTGATATTTTATAGCAATGTTTTGCAATTTATTCATAAGTAAATAATAACACACTTAAAAAATTTAAGGATCTCAAATTATAGTATTGGGCGCCGACATCGGTAAAAACCTTTTTAGGATTCCGTAGCCAAATGGCAAAAAATTGAACCCTTATAGATTCGTCATATCTGTCTGTCTGTCCGTCTGTCCGTCCGTCCGTATGTCTCAGCCACTTTTTTCCGAAACTATAACTATTGAAACTTGGTAAATAGATGTATCTTGTTAACCGCATTACGTCTTTTACTTATAAACAGGAAAAATATAAAAAAATATTGCGAGTTCCCCATACGAGAACTGAAACTCTAAATTTGTTTTTTCGTAAAACACATACGTGTAGGGTGTCAATAGATAGGTCTTTAAAAATGATGTTGAGGTTTCTGATACTACTTTGCACAAGAGACGCTCCCAAAATGATAAAATTTGTGCTCTCCCCCACCCCCCAACTTCTACAATAAAATAATTGTAACTAAATATTTCACAACATCACATACATTGATCGGTAGCTCAAGCACCTGTGTTACGGACTTCAAAATCAGCAGTGGGGAAAAGAATTATAAAACAAAAAAAAATGATATACTCGTACATTACCATGAAAACTAACAACGAAAATTAGTTTTAACTAGATCTAGGAAATAGTTTTTTTTAATACGTTATAAACCGTACACCGCAATTAACCTTCCATATATTATCTTACTGACTGCTCCGGAACCCTTTGTTGGAGTCTGACTAGCACTTGGCCGGTTTTTATGTTAAGGTGACGGGTAGGGCACACTTTAGACGCCAATCGATTTCTTTTTTTGCTACTAAACAGGATCTATTTTAAACAATTTTCCGGGGTTCCAATCTCTCAGAAAACCCCTATACTTTTTATTTAATACTTATAGTTAACTGCTTGGTCTGCTTTTGAACTCGAATTTTGTATTGCGGCCAAAAGTGGCCGCATTTGGCGTGAATAAATTTTTCGCGTACAAAAATGGACCCAACATTTGTGGTTATTTAATAAATAGTATAAGTGTTTGCCGAGAGATTGTAACCCCGAAATTGTTTAAAATAGATCCGGTTTAGTAGCTAAAAATTAAAATCAATTGTCGTCGTTAGTGTGCCCTACCCGCCACCTTAAGTAATCACTGCCGCCCGTGAACATCTGAAAGATCAGAGGAGTATCGCTGATTAATTTGTCAATAATTTTCTCGTCGTACTTTCTTCCTTCTGTCAATTTCTTGAATAATTTTACTTATACGTTTTATTTTCTTCTCTCATACCCCGGCGCATATTATGTGACTGTTCAGTTAGGTGGGTATTACATTTTTTTTTTTGTTTGTGTTGCTACAACTCCCTTCTTTCCTTCCTTTCGTGAGCAGGCACACGATATGCCGCAGGGTCTCCCGCAGAATATCAGCGTCGCGACGTGTCAGCAATGACACGGCGCGACTAATGCTGAGCGGGCGCCTATTGGCACAATGTTAATCATATTTTTTTTTATATTGTGTTCTTTTTATTTTGTTAATACTGTTTGTTTTTTTTTAATTGTTTATTGTATGTGTTGTTATTTGTGCCAATAAATGTTTTATTCATAATTAATCAATTGAGTAGATAGATATTGATTTAGCTTTGCCTCTTTACCTCACTTAAATAACCTTCCCACAAGGCACCAAGTTTCACTAACACACTTATAAAGTCGACAACTTCGTTAAACGGACGACACCTCTCGCTCACAGAGCGAGATCAAACGGCCCGATAACAAAGTGGCAAGCCAATTGAGTGTGAAGGGACGATGGGCAAAAATTACCCACAGACTGGCTTTATGGCAACTACTGAGCGTTCAGTTCGCTTTTACTTAATTAATCCGAATATTGAGCAGTGACGTGGGAAAGGACTGGAATGAATAAATGATTCCGTTTTGTGGAGGTTTGTTCCTGCTGTCCACCTCGGGTAGTCAGTGACACAAATGTTTGAAAAAAGCTTTTGGATCACCTCTCCTTTCTACAAAGAGGGGGTGGACGGCGGATATTTTAAATTTAACCGGTGTGACATTAGCATGTCATATTTAACGGTGACAAAATAATATCCTCAAACCGATTACGGCTACGGCGGCCGATCGTAACGATCAGCCACGTACGCAGGATATATTTATTATAGTGCTCAAGTGTTTGCGCAAACACAAGTGAACTCTCTATTCCCTTTCCCTCTTATTCCGATGAGACACCAGCGTGACACGACTGAAGAGGGGTCGGGTGCAGGACCAACCGCTTGACCAGCTTTCCGAGCCACGGGGGTAAAAGACCGCCAACTTCCAGACTCCGGGCTAACGTTAAGAATTTACGTTATTTTTGAACGTTAATACGACCCACTAACGACTGGGCCACCGAGGCAGTCGAACGGTAATAAACCTTTTTGGAATCTTAAAGCAGTATTTCCCGACTGCTACCCACGACTTAGGAACCTTCAAGAGAAGAGCGTTACTCCTTTCTAAAGGGCGGGAAATGCATTAGCGATCTCTCTGATCTCGCAGATGTTCATGGGCTGCGGTGATTACTTACCTAATAAAGGTAAAATTCAAGGTCATCATCATCATCATCAGCAACCCACACTCGTCCACTGCTGGACATAGGTCTCCCCTAATGCACGCCACTGCTCCCGATTTTCGGCCACTCTCATCCAGCCCACACCAGCCAGCCTTCGAATGTCATCATCCCATCTTGTCGCAGGGCGTCCTACACTACGCTTACCAAGTCGCGGTCTGCACTCAAGGACTTTACGGCTCCAACAGTTATGGAAAATCAAGGTACAGTCTGAAAATCAGCGCTGCAGCGGCTGCTTAGCGGTTGTTGTAGCACATGCTGAGGCTGAACCTTGTTGGCCGCAACTTGATAATGTTTTTGTCCTTATTCAGATTTGTATGTAATGTGTTGTGGTCAATAAATTATTTCTTATTCTTATTCTTATTATTCTTAATAAATAGGTAAATACTGTACGCTAAAACTAAAAAGCATGAAATTCAATTCAATTCAATTCAAAATATCTTTCTTTGCATAGGCTTGTATACATACAGCACTTTCAAATCGTCATACATTAGAAATTATAACTATTTATTTGTTAGTATAATATACATGTTATATTACACATTCGATTCGAAGTCGTTACATAAAATTTACTAAGAAATGAATAAACATAATATTTAATGTGATTCTACCACCGGAATCGGAAAGTTGATTCTGACGAGAAGATCCGGCAAATACTCACCAGTTACTTTTTTTAATCGCCATAAATTTTAATACAATGTTATTATTTCTATATTACTCGCATAAATAAGTCCATTTCATGTCCAACAATAAATATATCCATTACAATGTCTTAGGTGTAGGCTAACAGTTTATAATTTCCACAAATTCTTGTCATTTAAATAATCATCAGTTGTATAATAGGCTTTTGCCATTAAATATTTTTTTTATTTTTTGTTCTAAATTTAGGCATTGGTAAGTCAAAAAGCTTTTGTGGTAACTTGTTAAATATTTTAATACTCTTTCCGACAAGTGAATTACCAACCTCATGAAAAAAAAATCTAGGAAAAAATATGTTTAACACTTTATACACTTCACAACTCACATACCACTTCATAACAGTAAAAAGGTATTTCTGAAGTCGGCGCCTTCACTTCACGCCGGTGATTACTTACGATCAGCTGACAGATGCAATCCCCAATTGCGTTCAAAGCCTGGTGTACGCTTGGACTATGATCCAGGATTGGAGAAGTCTAGCAATTACATTGAAGCGACTGCTGTCTGACCTTCGCAACTTTAGAGAGGGGAACCAGACCTACTGGATCTCGGTTACACGTTCAGAATTACATTGAAGCGACTGCTGTCTGACCTTTGCAACTTTAGAGAGGGGAACCAGACCTACTGGATCTCGGTTACACGTTCAGAATTACATTGAAGCGACTGCTGTCTGACCTTCGCAACTTTAGAGAGGGGAACCAGACCTACTGGATCTCGGTTACACGTTCAGAATTACATTGAAGCGACTGCTGTCTGACCTTCGCAACTTTAGAGAGGGGAACCAGACCTACTGGATCTCGGTTACACGTTCAGAATTACATTGAAGCGACTGCTGTCTGACCTTCGCAACTTTAGAGAGGGGAACCAGACCTACTGGATCTCGGTTACACGTTCAGAATTACATTGAAGCGACTGCTGTCTGACCTTCGCAACTTTAGAGAGGGGAACCAGACCTACTGGATCTCGGTTACACGTTCAGAATTACATTGAAGCGACTGCTGTCTGACCTTCGCAACTTTAGAGAGGGGAACCAGACCTACTGGATCTCGGTTACACGTTCAGAATTACATTGAAGCGACTGCTGTCTGACCTTCGCAACTTTAGAGAGGGGAACCAGACCTACTGGATCTCGGTTACACGTTCAGAATTACATTGAAGCGACTGCTGTCTGACCTTCGCAACTTTAGAGAGGGGAACCAGACCTACTGGATCTCGGTTACACGTTCAGAATTACATTGAAGCGACTGCTGTCTGACCTTCGCAACTTTAGAGAGGGGAACCAGACCTACTGGATCTCGGTTACACGTTCAGAATTACATTGGAGCGACTGCTGTCTGACCTTCGCAACTTTAGAGAGGAGAACCAGACCTACTGGATCTCGGTTACACGTTCAGAATTACATTGAAGCGACTGCTGTCTGACCTTCGCAACTTTAGAGAGGGGAACCAGACCTACTGGATCTCGGTTACACGTTCAGAATTACATTGAAGCGACTGCTGTCTGACCTTCGCAACTTCAGAGAGGGGAACCAGACCTATTGGATCTCGGTTACACGTTCAGAATTACATTGAAGCGACTGCTGTCTGACCTTCGCAACTTTAGAGAGGAGAACCAGACCTACTGGATCTCGGTTACACGTTCAGAATTACATTGAAGCGACTGCTGTCTGACCTTCGCAACTTTAGAGAGGGGAACCAGACCTACTGGATCTCGGTTACACGTACAAAATCACTATCTGAAATATTGTAGTTATCTACAATTTTTGAGAAACTTTCCGAGACGTTGATGTTTTCCCTCACCGCCGAGCAACTTTGAACCTACTTAACAACAAACATGAATTGAGATGGTATTCTTTTCTTTTTTATGTGATAGGTGGCTGACGAGCAGACGGATCACCCGCAACACCATTGGAGTCATAAGTGCCCTTAGTGCCAACCTTAAATACCCCTTTCCCTCGCATTGGACCTCCGGTACACTCACGCACGTAGCGAAATACAGCACAGTGCTGCTTTACGCCGGTTTTCTGTGAGGCCGTGGTATCATTTCATTTGTTAAATTACTTTGCACTGCCTTCCCTTATTACGAATACGATATTTCTTTCCTCTACCCAAAGGTTGTCTGGAAGAAATCGCTACAAGCGATAAGACCGCCTTATTGTATTGTCTGTTGCTGTTGTATCATGCTTGTATTTTATTTTTGTGCAATAAAGAATATCTATTTATCTATCTATCTATCATTCAGGTCGAGCCGACCCATTCATGCCGAAGCGTAACTCTCCCACGGTTAAAATTTCATAGACATATTCAAACGACTGTAACTACAGATTGATTTTATTTTCATAAAAGTAAAATTTAATCATATTTTTATCTCCTTTAAAAGTTAATTTACTCCCAGACAAAATAGAAGACGATAAATGATAAAACTTTAGCTCCCAGCAAATTGAAGACTCAGCAAATAATAAACCTACAACTTTGTATTTTAGTAAATTTGTCACGAAGGCTAAATGTGCAGACGACAGCAGCCATTCGAGCAAGCTTAATTTCGGCAAAACTCAACGAGAGAAAATAAAACCTTTGGACCATGTGTAGATGCTTCGGCAGTAAAATGTCGAAAGAGAATGCCTATGGAGCGTTCGAGACAAGTGATAATTAGATTCTGTTGTTTGGTTCCGTGCCCAGAGTTATGTAAATAAAAATAAAAAGATAATATCCTCAAACCGATTTCGGCAGCAGGGATAATTAAAGTGCTCAAGTGTGTGCGCAAACACAAGTGCACTCTCTATATTACCTAATAGTTTTTTTTCTGTTTTTTTTATGACTTGAACTATAGTATAGTTACAGCCGTTGGAGCCGTAAAGTCCTTGAGTGGAGACCGCGACTCGGTAAGCGTAGTGTAGGACGCCCTGCGACAAGATGGGATGATGACATTCGAAGGCTGGCTGGTGTGGGCTGGATGAGAGTGGCCGAAAATCGGGAGCAGTGGCGTGCGTTAGGGGAGACCTATGTCCAGCAGTGGACAAGTGTGGGTTGCTGAAGATGATGATGATAGTATAAGTAGGTTTATTGTATTATGTAACTATGTATGTATATTTAGTCATATTATATATTACTCACATGTATGTTTATGGATATATATTTATTTAGCCATCATACATATTTCTGCATCGCCTAATGGTTGGCTGGTAGAGAATGCTGTATAGCATTAAGTCTGCCAATTGTACTTTATTTTCTTGTGCAATAAAGAATATATAAATAAGTAAATAACTACCATAACATCATTACGCATCTGTTCTATTTCTATGTAACAGTCGCATGTATAAAATTGTTATTGAGATAAACAAAAAAAAATGAAGAGATGCGCAATAGAGGGATTATATTCGTACAAAATCATAAAAAAGTGTCAATTACAAAGAAAATACGCATCGCTATTAATGTTGAACTTAACTGTCACACGGTTCATGACCAACTTCCATATTCCATATAACTTCCAAAGCTTTCGCTTGGGAGCCGCTGCAGGTGTCCATTTGCTGCTGTAATTGCTTACCATCATAATGCGTCTGTTCCGGTTCTGTCTGGACTTCTTTTAATGTTATCTTTGTTTTGTTATATTTTTTGTTATAAACAGCATTTCAGTGTTTCCATGTTGTACCACCTAAAAGTTTGATTGCGGTTATTTGGCACGTGTCTAAAGTCGGAACTAATAATGTTTTGACATTATCAGATAGAAAATACGTTGTACAACGCCCTCTTGTCAATATCACTGAAATGCCTTCTGATCTTGGTCGGTCTTTATGTATTGGATAATTTTGTTTTATTATCTTGTGTATCATCATCGTCAGCCCAATTAAGTCCCCACTGCTGGGGCACGGGCCTCCCTTAATCACATAAGGGGTAATTGCCATACTCACCACGCTTGGCAGACGGGTTGGCGAGGGTTTTAATATAAATGCAGAGGTTTCCTTCTCTGGGTGCTGATGATCATGCCAGCAGCTTTACCTTAGTCGCCTTTTACGACACCTCGGTAAGAGTGAGGGTGGCCTATTCTACTCTGCCGGGGACCACACGGCGATCTTGTGTATTGCATGTCGATATTTAAATTTCTTCTAACGCAAAGGTGTCGCCCACGCTCTAGCCTGAAAATCAGCGCTACAGCTGGTTACTTGCAGCAGTTGCAGCATATGCTGAGGCTGAGCCTTGTTTGCAACTTTAATGTTCTGTACCGTTTTTATTTATAATTTGTTTTATGTATTATGTGTTGTGGTCAATAAATAATTTTCTTACTTTCTTTCCTTCTTTATTTCTTTCTTCTTTCTTTCTTTTTTTATTTATTTCTTTCTTTCTTTCTCTCTTTCTTTCTTTCTTTCCTCTGCCCCTATCTGATAAAAAAATAACACGGAACCCAAAAAACAAAGCAAAATAAAACAGCAACACGAATCCGCCTCACTGAAAGCAATTCCCCGCAGTTTTACGGAATTTCACAAGGTATATTGGTTTTATGTAAATGCAAATTACGTTGTATGTGCCTCACTGGTTCATGCTTAGCTAACTGGGGACGTATTGCGGGGGTAAACAATTATGTTTCTCTTGTCACCGATATTATAATATTTACTTGACAAAAAAATACTCTCGATGATGTAAGAAGTAATTCCTCCAACCTAATTTGGAGAGTGATAGTAGTTTAGTAGACAGAAAGTGACTGATTGGTGACGAGGAGCTATTAAGGTGACAGGTAGGGTACACTAGCGACGCCAATCGATTTTTATTTTTAGCTACTAAACCGGATCTATTTTAAACAATTTGGGGGTTACAACCTCTTGGCAAACACTTATACTATTTATTAAATAGCCATGCAAAAATGTTGACGCCAAGAGCAAAACCAACTTTAATAAAAAAAAATGTGGACAGGAACGCGCCTTCCATGCGGGTCAACGTAGTTCAAATCCAAGCATGCACCTCTTATCAAATCTATGTGCCTATTCTACCATTAGCTCGGCGGTGAGGGAAAACATCGTGAAGATACCTACACGTCCCGGAAAGTTACTCAAAATGGAGAGCCACGCTTCGACAGGAATAGGCCGGCTCAACCGGAGTGTTACCACGGCCTCATAGCACTGTGCTGTGTTTCGCTGCGTGAGTGAGGGTACCGGAGGCCCAATCTAGGGAGAAGGGGGTTTAATATTTCACAACATCACATACATTGATCTGACTCCGAGATAGGTAGCTCAAGCACCTGTGTTACGAATATCAGAATCAACAGCGGAATTACAAATATATACATATAATACTTTTCTTTTTGTAAATACATACTTATTATAGATACGAACACCCAGGCCAATACAACCAGACATGTTCATACACACAAATGTTTGTACTTTGCGGGGATCGAACCCGCAACCCTTGGACCAAAGGCAGCTGTTCTCTACCACTGTTCCAAACGGGTCGTCGAAACTTATGACTCCATAGGTGTCGCGGGTGTCAATGGGCGGCAGCAATCGCTTACCATTTGGCGATATGTCTGCTCATCTGCCACCTATCACATAAAAATATTTTTTGAGATGATAATTCTGATTGTGTAACCATGATACATTGGTCTGGTTCCCCTGTCTAATAGCCGAATTCGAAACTAAGGTAATTTAACGTATTTCAAGCCAAGAAATGTGGTAGAAAAGGAGCTTGTTGAATGATTTGTCATTTAACAGTGTAACTAGTAGGTACTACCTAACATGTCTCAATATCTCTAGAAGTATAACTCATAGGCCGTGTGGTCCCCGGCAGAGTAGAATAGGCCACCCTCACTCTTACCGAGGTGTCGTAAAAGGCGACTAAGGTAAAGCTGCTGGCATGATCATCAGCACCCAGAGAAGGAAAACTCTGCATTTATATCAAAACCCTCGCCAACCCGTCTGCCAAGCGTGGTGAGTATGGCAATTACCCCTCATGTGATTGAGGGAGGCCCGTGCCCCAGCAGTGGGGACTTAAATGGGCTGATGATGATGATGTGATGATAACTCATAAAGTTACATTGATTTTTTTATATGTGATAGGTGACAGACGAACAGACGGATCATCTGATGGTGAGCAATTACGACCGCCCATGGGCTCCTGCAACACTAGTCCGCTGCTAACCTTTAAGCGCCCCTTTCCCCCGGATTGGGCCTCCGGTACCCTCACTCACGCAGCGAAAAACATCACAGACGTTTCTCTTCGCCCGTTTTCTCGATTCGACAGCAAGAATTCAAAATCGACCATTTGAAGGTTAACGGGGTCCTAGTTGTAGGGAGATAAACCAACAGGGAAATCCCCGTACAAACTGAAGTAATGCGACTAAACCACCGCTAATCAGGCTCACTCGCCAACACTGTTTAGTACGTGGCAAAACCGCGTTAGTACGAGTAGCTTAGTGCCGGCGCTAGTGGGACGGAGAAAATGAAAATGAAAATAGTTTATTCAATTTAGGTCCATACAGAACACTTATGAATGTCAACATGTTTACCACTGGTTCGGAATGTAGTTTTCTGCCAAGAAGACACCAGCAAGAAACTCAGCAGTAACTCTTTTAAAAAAAAAGTTTTACAAAATGTCACCATTAACTTAAAAATATAGTACTATTTTTGTGTTACTAATAGTTCCCTAAATAATTGTCTATTATATAATACCCTTTCTTCATTTAACAGTTTTTTATATACAATTTAAACTTATGTGTTGGCAAGTCAATAATAATCTGAGGTAACTTATTAACGTTTTTATACTCAATCTTATAAATGAACTGCCAACCTTATGGAGCCTGATATTTGGAACGGCAAGTCTGTGCTTATTACTGGTGTTAAGGCTGTGACAGTCAAACTTCTACGAGAACAGATGGACATTCTTATATACGTACATAAGGCAATCAAGGATGTATTGAGAAGCCACGGTAAGTATGTCGATTTCTTTAAACAAATCTCTAAGGGAGTCGCGCGGTCAAAGACCATAAATGGCGCGGATGGCTTTCTTCTGTAATATGAAAATAGTCTGTATATCAGCAGCTGATCCCGAGAGTTAACAATTTAAGTTGCAATTATGGAGATAATCACAGGAAACTAGGTTATTCTGCAAATCACTTGGACTGTTCAAAGAATCTTGTGAGCTGAAGATCTTTGCAATGTCACTTAAAATAATGAAGTATGTTGCCACTTTATATCTTTGACGATTCGTTTGGATCATTTGTAGTGAACGCTGCATCTGATGCAAGGTCCCCGCACGGTATAAACATGTGTGTGCATAAACATGTCTGTTTGTATTGGTCTGGGTGTTTTCTACGTATTATAAGTATGTATTTACAAAAGAAAAGTATTATTTGTATATATTTGTAATTACGCTGTTGATTCTAATATCCGTAACACAGGTCCTTGAGCTACCTATCTTGGAGTCAGGTCAAGCTATGTGATGTTGTGAAATTATTTATTTATTTTCATTATAAAAGATATAAATTGTGGAATCGAGGGTTGAGTCTCACTTCTTCAGCATAGAATTCAAGAACATAGCAAATACAAATATGATAAGTATTGGACACAGAAGGGTTTCAGACAACTGTCTGAAATATTGACTAATATTATACAGTCAAATTACGGATAAAGTTTTTTTTGTAAATAGAGAATTAAAAAATAGTTAAACAGTCAAAACTGACAATGTAGGCCGAAAATAAAAATGATCAGCCTTCTTACCCAATACTCAATACTTTATTTGTTCTACAATCTTAAATACAGGGATGGTTAATATTAATATTAAAGTACAGGAGTGTAGGCCCTGCAAAATATATAGTTTTCAGAGGTAAATGTCACTACTTGAATTTTCACATTATTTATTTTGTTAACCTCTATATTAGTTTGATGGTTATTACATATTCAGTACCAATTTGGGTAGAGTCATAAATAAATTAAGTAATATTAAGGATTGTGGAATAAATTCCCACCCTGTACATCACATGCATGATTATGATATTTATTATAATTGTGGTACTTTTGTTGATTCTGATAACCCTTAATACAATAGTACCTACTGCAACATTTTGTCCAAAAGTGCTACAAAACTTAACAGAAGAATAACTTATATGGTAACTACCTTATCAGCATTCCAATCCAGCCTCCATAAAAACCCTTTGCCAGAAAGGAAATTCCCATTTGACCACCATCGAATAATTCACAACTCCACACATCGATTCTACACAACGTCTGCTCAAAAACCGTTAGGTATAAAACCGCCTGTTTATCTCCGGAACAGCAGAAAACACTTTACCTGTTAAGCGTTACTCGGGTACCGGATAGGTAGAGCTGCCAAACGTCCCGTATATATGGGACTGTGACCGTTTCAAACATTTTTTATGAGATAGGGGCAGACGAGCAGACGGATTACCCGATGGTTAGCAATCACCGCCGCCAATGGAACCTGCAACACCAGAAGGGTCCCAAATGCGTTGCGGGCCTTTAAAAAGTAATGCGCTTTTTTTTAAGGTTACGAATGTTAGGATTAGGGAATTATGAAACTAATTTGCATCATCATTTTATCGGTAAAAAACTCTGGTTTAAAAATAATGATAAAAAAATATGTCAAAAAAAGAAAAAATGGTGGATTAAATCGAGGGAGGTGAAAAAAAAAAGGAAGAACGACCAAAAGGTTTTCGTAAAATTATTATTGTGAGAATTGACGTTTCTAGGATAAAAGGTAATGGCTAAGCCATGTTCGGGCAGGCTCTGACCTTTAAAATATCTAATCTAAAAAAAACATAATTATTTTGGTACTATCTACAATACATGTTCACGCGAGACTTGTCATTGGACTCAGAAAAAAAGCATTTAAAACAAAAAGCACGCTACAGACCAACCACGATCAGAAGGCACTCCAGTGACATTGACAAGAGGGCGTTGTATAACGTTTTTTCTATGTGAAAACGTCAAAACAGCATTAGGTCTGACTTTTGCCACGTGCTAAACCATGATCGGACTGTAGTTACTATTATTTTATACTGCTGTCCCGCACTGAGTTCACGACTGGCTACGCTCTTGAGCGTATTTCATCATCCTGTCCCATTATGCTTTATGTACCGTATTTGTCCCAAATTTCGAGAAAATACGAAAATTGATGATAGATGGGAGTGAAAGTTTGATTCAATAATTTAATATTTTTGTTTTATTTTATTTTGATACGAGTTCTCTATGTCGATACACCTTCACATGATATGTAGGTAGTATCACAAAATATAAACACACAGAAATTCGGATTTCTGTGTGTTTATATTTTGTGTGTGTTTCGGATCGGAAAAAAATACACTATAGCGGACAAACGAGCAGATGGCACACCTGATGGAAAGTGATCACCGCCGCCCATGGACATCTGCAATACCTGAGGTATCACATATGCGTTGCCAACTTTTAAGAAATATCAATGAGTTTCGTTATAGTTGTATAGGTATATCGTATCGGGTTTCGTAATTACCAGATTCCCCAAATCCTGAATCATGGTCTTAGCGTACCCCAGGCTCCAAAGCTGTTGCTTTGGAGCCCACCAGCTCTTTGTCAGCTTTTGATGCCACCGGGAATTACACGCTGAAATGAAGATGATCATATCATGTCCCACGTCTGTCTTTGTCATTACTGACGAAACTAACTGACATATGATATGTCGTAGGAGATACGTCAGCTCGTCTGCCCCCTATATCATGAAAAAAATACTGTAAGCGCTAAAACTTGTGCGTAGTACGTTAATGACCAGGGGTCTTATTCATGAATCTTATTTAAACCTTTGTTATCTAAAACGGTGCTATAAAGCAGTTTTAATTCTTTTTTCGAAAATTTTATATAGTTTCTGTTTTTTATATTGTAATTTTGTTGTTTATAGATAATTTATGTACAATGACATTTTATCATTTATGCAAATAATGATATTTATACACCTGTTCATCGTAAAACATGTTGAACTATAATTCTTTTACCAACTGATAATAAGCTATGTATTATTATTACCAACACATGTTTTTGCAAATAAATATATCTTTATCTTTATCAAACGTCAAAACTGCTCTAACTAGTCAGTTTAGCTAATGATGATAAATAAGTTTGGGACATCGATAGAGAAAACGTCCCGTGGTTCCGGCAAGTTATGGCAGCCCTAGGGACAGCACAATCCAATACGGACGGCGTAGTAACTCATGGGGACGGAACCGATAAATCACTCTATAACCGTTCGGCAACATTTTGTTCCGAGGAATTCGCGAGACGCCACGGGTTATCCCTCAGAAATCCCGGTACTTTAGATGGGGTTACGGACTTGTTGGTTGGAGAACAAGGCCTATGTAGTATAGCCTTATCCATATCCGCTCCCAACATGACGTATGTCGCTGATGACCTACAAAAGAGTATAAATATAATAATTAATTTATAAGATATTTGACTTAAAAATATATATGTTACAGTCATAGTGATTAAATAGCTATTATACATAATGACTGGTCATTATAGATAATGGCCAAATTCACTAGTCAAAGTAATAAATAAATCACTTTGTCTGGACATTATTCATAATAGCATGTCAAAGTTAGGCAAAGTAATAAATACGGTCTGGCCGACTTGTCACCCCTCCCGCTCTTCATCCCGCTACCGCGTGGCGTGATCGGCGTCATTTCGTGGCTGACGCAATAATGTTTGTTGTCGTCTAAAAAGTTAAACATTATGTGTAACTCAAAATGTCACAAGAGCCTTACTTGTAAGAATAAATAATAAATATGACCTGGTTAATTAATGTCAGTTCGTTTTAAAAACTTTATTATTTTGGTTTTTATTGGGTTTGATCCCTGTGTTTTTATGTTTTTTGTTTTATAGCCAGTGAGATTTAAATTTACTTTATAAATTAAAATTAAATAACTTTATAACAATGTCAATTGACGTGAAATTATTAACTTGTTATTTTAATTTTTAAAATAATCTTTATGATTTGTTAGGTATGCTTAAGGCAATGTCAGTTCGTTTTAAGAACTTTATTATTTTTGTCTTTATTGGGTGTTGATCCCTGTGTTTTTATTTTTTTTCTTTTATTGCCAGTGAGCTTTAAATTTACTTTATAAATTAAAGTTAAATAATTTTATAACAATGTTAATTGACGTGAAATTACTATCTTATGTTATTTTAATTTTTTAAATAATCTTTATGATTACATATTTAAGGCTAATTGAAATAGAATTATATAATCTTAAACGCATACCTATACACACACGTAAATTACGTAGTACGTAAATGTAATAAAACTATTACATTATTCAAGTTATCGAAGATATTATATATAATAGCTAAATAATGTGATTAATTTTGTGTCTATTATCACTTTAACCAAACTGAGTAGATATTATGCATAATGGCTAGCCATTATCCGATTGCTATAATACTTCATATTTAAGACTTAAGGGTCAAATAGAAAAAAAATTGCGGGTATGCGTATACAAATTCGCAAAAAAAAAATTCGCTCTTATAGCTTGGGACACCCTGACGCACATATATTTGAAAAGTGTTACCTATATGGCAGAAATACGCATTTCTGCCATCCGCTCGGCGGAAGAAAACATCGTAAGGAAACCGGCACTTTTCGGATAATTTCTCAATTCTTGAGATAATAGGGTAATTGACTCGTTTTAAGAAAATGTCCCGAATCATTCATTATTACACTATGCATCTACATTTTGATTTAGCATTGTAAACTTCAAAACTTAAATCGTCTTCAAAGTTTCAATTATTTCAAAGCACCGTTTGGAAAGACGACCCATTTGGAACAGTTGCGGGTTCGATCCCCGCACAGTACAAACATTTGTGTGCATGAACATATCTGTAATCCCACTGTTGATTCTGATATCCGTAACACAGGTGCTTGAGCTACCTATCTCGGAGTAAAAAATAAAAAAAAGCCTCAAAAACGTGCGGTCACGTGACCTCTGACGTCACGAGCCAGCTCTCAAAAAATACTCCGTTCCACTCAGTGAAGCTCGGCGAGTTTATAATTTAATTATCAAAATTGTTAACAATACCGTGTGGCCGTGTGGTCCCCGGCAGAGTAGAATAGGCCACCCTCACTCTTACCGAGGTGTCGTAAAAGGCGACTAAGGTAAAGCTGCTGGCATGATCATCAGCACCCAGAGAAGGAAAACTCTGCATTTACATCAAAACCCTCGCCAACCCGTCTGCCAAGCGTGGTGAGTATGGCAATTACCCCTCATGTGATTGAGGGAGGCCCGTGCCCCAGCAGTGGGGACTTAAATGGGCTGATGATGATGATGTAAACAATACACTATACATTGAAAGTTTTTTATGAGATAGGGAGGCAAACGAACAAGCGAGTAACCCGATGGTAAGTGATTACCGCCGCCCACAGACATCAGCCACACCAGAGGCAGTGAAGATGCGTTGCCGGCCTTTTAGGAAGGTTTAGGCTCATTTCTTGAAGATCTGGATGGTAAAAGTATTTAAAATCATCAAAATGTAAGTATGCAAATTTTTTTGGAGTTTATAATGCTTCTGGTTAAAAGTTTGTATTTGCAGCAATCGAAACGGAATAACTTACATAATATAACTTAGGTGACTCTCCAGCAGTTTGTCTGCTATGTCATGAACGTGAAGGTTTCAGCTTATATTCTAGAATCATTCAAATGCATAAAGATTTGTAAGTGCTGTGTACAAGCCTATCATCATCATTTCAGCCAATAGACGTCCACTGCTGGACATAGGCCTCCCCCAATGTTCTCCACACATATCGGTCCTGTGCCGCCCGCATCCAATGGATTCCCGCGATCTTCACCAGATCGTCGGTCCACCTTTGTGGGGGGCCTGCCACCGGCTGCGACTTCCTGTGCGTGGCCTCCACTCCAGGACCTTTCTGCTCCAACGGCCGTCTGTTCTCCTTCTGGTTCTGGTGTTATGGTGTACAAGCCTATGCAAATAAAGACTTATTTGATTTGAGCATATACAGAAATCATTTTCTTCGGTTTTCCATGCGTACCGGCTGTGTGTCTTCTAAAATATACCTGTGGAATTCCGCTGATTTTTCTACATGACATCGGGGGGAAGATCTTTAAGGCAGCGACCGTGGATCCCCGCTAAAGCGATGCGATGTGCTAAAGCTCACTGAACTTGCAAATTTTATTTTCTCTTCAGATATTAATCTAATCGCATATCTTAAGGGAATTAGCTAACTTTGTGTGGTTATTGAGACGGTAAATTGGATGGATTGGAAAATCTTTATGACATCTGAGACATTTAGGATTGCGAGGAGCCTAGGTTGGCATTGACAGGCAACCTATAGTAAGTTTTATTATAGTTGCATTACAACTATAATCATTAAGACAGGAATTAACGCGAAATTTATTATTTGAGACAGCTTTATGTACTTACTCCCATATTTTGGTCAACGTTTCGGCTACGTTACAGCAGCCGTGGTCACAAGCGGACTGGTGGTGCACGGCGTAGTCTACTGGGGCCGGGCTGTGAATCTTTGGACACCCTCACATTTTCCGATCAGAGGCGACCAATGGCGATTAATATCGGAAAATGTGAGGGTGTCCAAAGATTCACACCCCAAAATTTTAGACACAATAATGTAAGTGGGGATGTGTACACCTAGCGGATACTGCACAAAGACAGCACTCGCCAGGTGCAAGAACTATTGCAGATAAGAAGGGAACCATGCCGGGTATATGGATAGGATCTTGCTGGACAGGTTGCCGGGATATTGACTAAGACAACGCGACGCCTGCCACATAATGTCTCATCTTAATAATTATGGCAGACGGTGACTCGCCTCCCACTAGATGGGCCCCCCAAAATCAGCCACCATATTAAGCGGCAAGGCGGTAACATCGGCGCGGTCAGCTAAGGGTGTAGAGAGGCGTGCACCGATTTCTGGATCCCGGTAATCCGTCAGCCGTTCTTCGCTATTACGCAAGTTGAGCATTTCCACCATTCGAGCATATAGCTCTTGCGCTCCACTCTGACCGGCTAATAAAGGCAAGCCAAAGGTAGGGGACAGATGGTGATTCCCCCGGGAGTCTCAGATCCGTGGTGTCGCCTTACACCAACAGCTCGCCACAAGCTGCCCTGCGGAGGCTGATTGACTGATGAGAGTTTTTGTTCCTTATAAGTGAAGACCACCAACTGGCGATGGGGTCGTCACTTCCCTACGCACTTATTATATTCATTATTACTATCTCTCGCATCTTACCGTATAATTCGGTACGATTAGACCGTGATTCGGGTTTTGGGGTTTTGGTTAACAAAGCGACTGCCATCTGACTCGCAACCATTTAACAATGGAACCAGACCTACTGAATCATGGTTTGAAACGCAGAATGTTACCTCATGATGTTTGCCCTCTGCGCCGAGCTAAGAATTACGCACATAGACTTGAAAATACGTGCATGCTCGAACCCCGCGATTCCCGTCTGACACATAACACTATTGGTGCTTGAGCTACCTATCTCGGAGTTAGATCAATGTATGTGATGTTGTGAAATATTTATTTTATTTATTTATTGGTGTCGTGGGCGTCCATGGGCGGTGGCAATCGATTACCATCAGCAGATCCGTCTGCTCGTCTGCCATCTATCACATAAAAAAAATATGACCTTTGCAGCCCTTTACATTGGAACTAGACCAACGGAATAAAATGCTGTTACATTATATCGTGGGCAAATTGACGCTCATTACTTCAAAAGCTTTGGCATCTGGTGATGCTGGTGACATCTAAAACCACTCAAGACACCATTAGACTTATGAAACAAATAAAAAACATAACGCGGAAAACATGCTTGAAACGCCAATCTACAGCAAAATAACTCGACCTTTGATAAATTGTCACACTCGCGCCGTAAGTTAAGAGAGAGAGTTTAAGGTGCTTCTACACGCTTGACAAACAACAGGCGAATAGCAAGTAACAACTAACACGACGCGAACGTGTGAATGGGTGTTTCATCATCGTTTCAGCTAACAAACCCTACTCAAGAACTCTATAAAGATGCACAAATTATGATAGTGAGACAACTATTTATTCTTCAATCAACACTACGTCAACACAAACAGCTACCATTCAATCCAACGAGACTGCAGACCAATAACCGTAGACCGACAAAAGAATATCAAATAGACAAGCATCATCATCAGCCTATCGCAGTCCACTGCTGGACGTAGGCTACTCCAATGGACAACATTTCAAAATTGCTAAGCTCTGAAACAAAAAATACCAATTCTTTGTTTACTTTTCCGCTGCTCGAATATATATTTATTCATTTTTTATATTGCTTATTTACTGAGAAAAAAATTAAAAACTAAAAAACGTAAGATGACGTCATCGGACGGCAGAATGTAAAATATTCCTTTGCTTAGCACATTATAGTTTTAAATTTACGTAATGCCAAACTCATGACATGTAACTGTCAAAAAAAAAAAGACAACTTGTCAACGTTGAATGTATGAATGACGTTGACAATGTTGACACTAGTGTTATTTACCTTTGACAGTAGTACCTTTTTTATTAAAACAATGATAAGCAAAGGAATATCGCTGTATTCAGCCGTCCGATGACGTCATTTGGCGCTTACGTCTATTTAGGCACGCATTAAAACACAACACAGGTGCTGCTTCTGTGAGGTCTTGGTATGTTCCGGTCCCGCCGTCCCATTCATGCCAAAAGGCACGCTTTGGTTCAAGAGCTCTTGGCATGTGTTTCCTGGAGCCCAATTCTCAAGAAAAATGGGGCTCCAGGAAGCACATGCAAATTTTTCAAAAGAAAATATGGCGGACGTCACTTGAAATCCATACAAAAAAAAACTATATTTTAGTGATATAATATGTCGTATGATAATAAATGTCATGAGCACGAGAATTGAGCCTCGGTTTGTTGTACGGCAAGTGTATAGCGGCCTTTAAATATCGCAGCAATCAAAAAGTCATCACGCCTCGTCCCATATAATTTACATTTCATTTGGAGTAGGAGGATTTACCTTGTAATATATCCCATGTCGAAAGGATACCGTCTGGTGTTTTTCAAATTAATGGCACGTGCATTTACGATATTACTCTTTATCCTTTTGGAATAAGATATATGAAAGTCGGGTTTCTAGAATGTTCATATGTTTAGAAGCATACTGTAGTACTGCAACATACTCTGAAGCCCAACCTACCTTACCAACATTCAAATCGAGAGCATACAAAATAAGTTCTTGAAACACTTAAATTTTCGGAGTTATCAAACTTTCAGCGATTATAATGAAGCGTGCCTCCATCATCATCTCACGACTCTTGTATATAGAAGAGTTTTGGCAGACATGTCTTTTCTCCACGGGATATGTAATGGATATGTGGACTGTCTCGAGTTATCGTCTAAGATGTTAAGCTTTCGTGTCCCAAAAACTCGTACCAGACACACAAACCTTTTCTCTGTTTCGCACTCAAGCACCAATTATGCACAGAACTCACTTATAAATCGACTGCATAGAAGATACAATAAAAATGTCAAATTAACGGATATTTTTTATACAAGCAAAAACATTTTTAGGCATGAAGTTCTTCAAATTCTACACGATAGTTTCAGATCTAAACTATATATATTGAAAGTACTTAAATAATAATCCTAACAACACATTTGACATACTCCTATACGTTGTCATATGCCCTCTCATACAAATACAAACAATCACCAACAACACACACATAACACACTTACATTTAACATAGGTACTTTTCAAAAAACCCCCTTGCGGTATTTTTTTAAATATATTTTTTAATAGTTATTGTTTTTTATAAGTCCCTTTTTTTATACGTGGAATTTAGTGACTGTCGTATTATAGGCCACAGGAATAAAATGTGAATCTGTGATTGACTGTAAGATATGTATATAAGTTTGTAATATAAGTATACCTAAAGAGCTGTCGATTCTGTTTAACAAATAAAAAAAATGTTATTTGTAAGAGTATGTATTGACTTCTCTGGGTGCTGATGATCATGCCAGCAGCTTTACCTTAGTCGCCTTTTACGACACCTCGGTAAGAGTGAGGGTGGCCTATTCTACTCTGCCGGGGACCACACGGCCACCATACATCCTATTATTTATAGTTATTTTAATTGGATAAGTCAATAAACAGAAGCGGAAGCCAACACGTGCAAAAGATTGTTCACATTTTAAAAGCCTAGAAAAGCCTAAGTAATTTTACCAGACACGTAACTAAAAACTATTTCCGGCTTTATCCGGACGCTGACCCCATCAGGTGACCCGATTGCTCGTTTGTCACCTCAAGCATAAAAAAGCATAGCACCACCCTCAGCTATCTAATGTTATTTCCCTGAAGGTTTTCTAGTAGAGATTGCTTCCAGCAATAAGACCGCCTAAGGTTTGTGTTGTGCGATACAGAGTATCTATCAACCGAAATTTCGACATCACTAGCCTAATCCAAAAAATATAGCGGAAACCAGAGCAGTTTTAAAAACGCTCACATTGAGGCATACTAACGGACACAAAAACCAATACCTAATTTAATCGGGTACGCAACCATCCGTTTTTTAGTTAAAAACTGGGGGGCTGTTATTCGAATCCGAGCATGTAACTCGAGATTTTTCAAATCCTACGTATTTTTTTTCATTAGCTCGGCGGTGAGGGATTAAATCGTGAGGAAACCTACACGTTTCGGATAACTTCTGAAACGTGTAGCCATGGTTCAATTGGGCTAGGTCCCTTCTTAAAGGGCTGCTAAGGTCTGACGTCTCGTCACCCATCCCTCAAAGTCTTAAATCGAAAGTCTTCGACCAGTGCGTCCTTCCGGTCATGACTTATGGTGCCGAGACATGGACACTCACGGCTGGCACTGCCATTGGCACCTCCACCGCTCGTTGGGGACGGCTCAGCTCTTGCTCTGCTGCAGCTCCGGCTGTCCTGTCGCCCCCCGGCGGCAGGGTCTGCGTAATGCATTTCTCCCGGTAACCCGACAGAGAACCAGAGTCACCGACATAACCCACCGAATTAGCAAACTAAAGTGGCAGTGGGCTGGTCATATTAGCCGCAGAACTGACAGCCGTTGGAGCCGCAAAGTCCTTGAGTGGAGATCACGACTCGATAAGCGTAGTGTAGGGCGCCCTGCGACAAGATAGGATGATGACATTCGAAGGCTGGCTGGTATGGGCTGGATGAGAGTGGCCGAAAATCGGGAGCAGTGGCGTGCATTCGGGGAGACCTATGTCCAGCAGTGCGAGTGTGGGTTGCTGATGAAGGTCTGACGGCAGTCGCTTCATTGTAATTACCAAACACCCCAAATCCTGAGTCATGGTCTTAGCACCGTTAGCATCAAATGCTGAGGTCTGGACCTGATTGACCAAATACAACCACACCATCTCTTCTCGTATGACCTCTGCTCTTTGCATATGTGTCGTGTTGTGTTATGCCTACTGTATTTATTTTTTCTATATTTTGATGGTCTATAAATGAATTTTCTTTCTCTCCTTCTTTTTAAGCGTATCCTGGACTCCAAGGCGAGATCTTTAGATGCAACAGGGAACTACACAATAAGATGAGGAAACTTCAGCTAATAAGGGGATCTGGTATAAGACCATGCAATGTGAGCCTCCCCTAATACCCTGGTTTGCAAATGTAAGCTTAAAAAGAAAATACATTGTATTACTGCATAGATTAAGGTCTGGTCACATTCCATCTAACAGGTTTGCACATCTGATGAAAAAATCTGACTCCCCAAATTGTGATGTCTATAATAAATTGGAAGATGTGCAACACTTGTTGATGAATTGTGTCAAAAGTGTCGATCACTGATGAACAACTTGCATCTTAAACACTTTGACTATTCCAATCTATTTTGGGTATTCCAATCTATTTTGGTTGAACCTGCATCAAACGCGGCTTAACTAGTGTGTGAGATGATTTATCATCGGTGATTGAACTATGTACGTACATAGTTTCTATTTAATATAAATGTATCATGTGACGTAGTTAACTATATCTCTAAAATTGTAATCTAATAATGTTTAGGTTACGATTGGACTGACATAACACAAGGTGAAAGTCCCAAAACTAAAAATAGAATTTAAAAAAAAATGAGGAAACGCAAGCAAAAATCCTATGTCCGGCTTTATCCGGACGCCTGGCAACATCACACTGAGGCAGGAGATAGTGATCCAGTGGTGTTATTGAAACAGTCTGTTACGGGATTTAGACACAAATATTTGCAGAGGGTCCGATTCGTTTCACTTGCCCCTGAATAATACCTTATAATTCGATTGTAGGGATGTGGAGGAAACAATATGTGGGGTTTAAGCTGTTATAGTAAGGAATTAAGAGAACTTTTAACTTTAATGAATCAGCAGTGCTGCAACCAGTTTTAGTAACGAAATTAAGACAGGGAATGAAAAATTGATCAAAACAAATTAAATATATAAGGATTTGCGATTTTTCAAGCTTATTTTGCACATGCAAATTCATGTTAGCTTAATCTGTAGCAACAATTTAAAAAATGGCCATTAAAATCTTGCTACAGACCGACCAAGATTAGAAGGCACTTCAATGACATTAACATGGGGGCGCTGTACAATATTTTTTTTATGAAAATATGTCAAAAGCACTGAGACTTGTAAAGGAAACAGCATTAGTTCACACTTTTGCCACGTGTCAAACAACCGTGATCGGATTATAGGGATGATTGTGACTTGAATGGCGTGTGCCAAACGCACTGATATTTTTTTATACAGGATGTAGGAAACCATTTTCATTCCTCTGACCACCACTTCTACAAATAATTTTGAACAACATTGTTCTATGACTTTTGAAAATACACATAAAAATGACACCTTTTATCACAAGCAACCAACCGCCTATACTATGGAGAATATTCGGACTGATTCCTGCCGCTTCATTTCGCCATCGTTCCACTCGACAACAGTTCCATCAACAACACAACACATATATATACAACAGTAACACTTATATATACACACTAGGTACACAAGGCTGACGTCCGTGGCACTCACTCAGCTGGCCCTACTGAAAATCAGCGTCATTACCTTTTTCAGGGTCATGACATAGGCTGAGTGGGGGCCATTTATGTTGGAGGTCACAACATACAATATATTATTTGCACTGCCTGGTTATTAGTACTAATTATTTTGTTTTTCCTTCGTTTTGTTTTGTTTTTATTTTCTGTATCTATTTTGTTTTTCTTTTTGTTTGTTTGTTCTTTTGTAACTAATGTTGTACTCGTATGTAGTGTTGTGATGTCCAAAATAATATTTTTTTCTTTCTTTCTTTCATCGACATCATCTAGATGGTTGGCAGTCTTCAACTGTACGTTTCTACCTTTAACTTTCTACCTCGTACGATAAAACTATGGAATGAACTATCGCCTGCGGTATTTCCGGACCGATACAACCCGCAAACCTTCAAGAGAAAAGCGTATTCCTTTTTAAAAGGTCGGCAGCGCACTTGTAACTTCTCTGGTGTTGCAGGTGTCTATGGGCGGCGATAGTTGCTTACTATCAGGTGATCGGTCTGCTCGTCTGCCACATATATCATATACAAAAAATAACAAGAATTGGAAGAATGGAGCGACGTCCTGTATGTAGACCACATGCCCGATGGTCCGACGATACTGTAACGGCAGCGGGGAAACAATGGAGAAGGCAGGGGACCGAAGGGAGTTTCGTGATGAAGAAGAGGCCTATACTCAACAGTTGGTGGATGTGGGCTGATATGGTATGGTATGGTTTCTCCTTAATTACGGATATCTTTCGCCTTACCATTGCCCTATCTGCATCACCCAAAGAGTAACTGATAGAAAATGCCTCCCGGCATTACGTTCGAATATTTTACTTACTTTTTTTTTAAATAGAGGTAAATTAAATATTTGAACAACGTCACCCAGAACATACTCGTGCAGAGAACTTGTTCGATATAAAAAGTCCAAAATGTTTCTTTATTTGGGTGCTGCAAATCTATACCAACAATATAAATAAATAAATATAAATAATTCACAACATCACATACATTGATCTCTCTCTCTGTCCGATATAGGTAGCTCAAGCACCTGTGTTACGGATATCAGAATCAACAGTGGGATTTCAAATATCTAATATATAAAATTCTCGTGTCACAGTTTTCGTTGCCATACTCCTCCGAAACGGCTTGACCGATTTTGATGAAATTTTTTGTGCTTATCCGGTATCTATGAGAATCGGCCAACATCTATTTTTCATCCCCCTAAATGTTAGGGGTAGTCCACCCCTAAATTTTTATTTTTATTTTTTAGACAAAATTTTTAATTTCTCTTTTTTTATGATACAACATACAAAAATACATACAATCCTCAATTTTCACCCTTCTACGATCAACCCTTTTATTTATATGGCAAAACAACGTTTGCCGGGTCAGCTAGTATTCATATAATAATATCCTCCAACCGATTACGGCTACGGCGGCCAATCCCAACGATCAGCCACGTACGCAGGATATATTATAGAGCTCAAGTGTGTGCGCAAACACAAGTGCACTCTCTATCTCCTTACCCTCATATTCCGATGGGACACTACTATGACACGACCAGAGAGGGATTGGGCGCAGGACCAATGGTTTAACGTGCTTTCCGAGGCACGGGAGTACAAGACCGCCAACTTCCAGACTCCGGGCTGCCACTAAAAATTTCTTACCGAAAACTTAGGTACAAGTTTTTTGGCCCGACCCGGGGATCGAACCCGGGACCTCTTGCACAGTCGTCTCGGTGGCGCAGTGGTAAGTGCGACCCACTAACCACTGCGCCACCGAGGCAGTCATATAATACTTTTCTTTTGTAAATACATACTTATAATACATAGCAAACAACCAGAACAATACAAACAAACATGTTTATGCTCACAAATGTTTGTAATAATACTTATCTTTTGTAAATACATACTTATAATACATAGCAAACACCCAGAACAATACAAACAAAAATGTTTATGCACACAAATGTTTGTACTGTGCGGGCATCGAACCCGCAACCTTTGTATCAGAGGCAGCGTTTACTACCACTGCTCCAATCGGGTCGTCGTTAAAAATGTGAAAGTGTTTGGCCTGTCTATTTTTCCATCTTTCACGTCGAAACGGAGCGACGAACAAATGATAGTTAAAGAAATGGAGAGTGACGTGTGTTTACTATTACTATTTAGTATAAAGAGGTAAATCCTGCTGACAGCGGCAACGTAATCGACACCTATCGCCATCTATTAGTATAAATAGGAACTAATGCCCCGAAATGAAGTAAGAGCGGGCCACTATATCTATGGCTTAAAACAAACGACGCCACATATACAATTACCTAATCTCCTTTTAAACACCGAGTATTAAAAACCCTTAGCTTTGCGATATTAGGGCTAAGTGCTTTCCCGTTCAAAAATTAGGACAAACCTTTTGTTATGCTAACTCCAAAGTCCTTAGTTCAGCCATAACGTAAAGATAGGCAGAAATATTGTATAATGTGTGGCCCGGAATCGGTTTGAAAAAATTGAGATTTTTTAGATTGTTTTCGTCGCCTGCATGGTCACTTGGTACGGGGTATATCTATCTAGGTATCCTATGGTGATGAGATGGTGGCGCTATGTGGCGGGTCATTACATTCCCTCTAATATGGTTGAGTGAAATGATGGCTGACACATACGTCATACTTGTGAACAGGTGCCACCTTTGGGGACTGGTCTGCTTCGGTTTACCTC
The DNA here is from genome assembly GCA_019059595.1 of Marasmia exigua. NCBI lineage: Eukaryota > Metazoa > Arthropoda > Insecta > Lepidoptera > Crambidae > Marasmia > Marasmia exigua. The sequence goes on from CM032485.1 coordinate 11,248,872, forward strand.
ATAATATTTATTTTATTATTATTTCCTTTATTTTATTTTGTGTTACAATTAAACTGTATCGCTTGGTATGATGATGACACAACATTGTATGAAAGTTTGGCAATTAAAAAGAGTAACTGGCGAGTTTCTTGCCGGATCTTCTCGAACAGAAACAACTTTCCGAGCCGGTGGTAGAATCGCATTATGTTTATTTATTTCTTTAGTATATTTTATGTATCAGTGTATATATGTATTAACATGTAAATTATACATAAGTACTTATAAATAGTTTTAGTGGTCTGTCGTAAGTGGCGACTAAACGAGCTTTCGGAGTACGTGAGCGTACCCACTGCTGGGGAGTGGCTTGCTCAGCATACGACTCCGCGGGGGATGACATTACCGGGTGTCCTGGTAGGTCGTACCGCTGTGCGTTGAAGGGCTGTAATGCGCCAAATAGGGATGAAGTATCGAGCGCGAATAGCGGTACGGTCTAGTCTCGGCTGTAGGGTTTCGAACGCGATTGCGCGGAGATGGACGCCCTAGGGGTTTTAGTTCGGGTTTAAGTTCAACACACCACTTTGTTATCTACATGTACAAGGAAACGGCCATGACGGTTTCCCCTGGGAAAAAAATGGCAGTATAAAGAGGCACTCGCTTCAACACTGTGGCTCATCCAACCAACTTATGTAAATACGGTCTAATTTCTCAGCATGACCAGCGGGAATATTTTTACCACTCTCAGTGCACAATGGTCCTATGAATCACGTCCAGAATACAAAAGGCACCTCGGCTTTAGAGATGGGACATAAATGTCCAATTTAGAATAATAAATCTTTAGATTGTACTTAGATCGGTTGAAAATAAATCATGATTTTTAAATAGGAGTTTAGATTTCGGCAGATATTATTTAAATACAATATTGGCCAGTTGTTTTATTAGGGTTCCGTAGCCAAAATGGCAAAAACGGAACCCTTATAGTTTCGTCATGTCCGTCTGTCCGTCTGTCCGTCTGTCCGTCTGTCACAGCCGATTTACTCGGAAACTATAAGTACTACAGTGATGAAATTTGATGGAATATGTGTTGTATGAACCGCTACAAAAATATGACACTAAATAGTAAAAAAAAGAATTGGGGGTGGGGCCCCCCATACATGTAACTGAGGGATGAAATTTTTTTTTTCGATGTACATACCCGTGTGGGGTATCAATGGAAAGGTCTTTTAAAATGATATAAAGTTTTCTAAAAAACATTTTTCTTAAAGTGAACGGTTTTTGAGATATCAGCTCTCAAAGTCGTAAAAAGTATGTCCCCCCCCCCTCTATTTTTATAACTACGGGGTATAAAATTCTAAAAAAAATAGAGGTGATGCATGCTAATTAACTCTTTCAACGATTTTTGGTTTGATCAAAGTATCTCTTATAGTTTTTGAGATAGGTTGATTTAACTGTAATTTTGGTTAAGTTATTGTGCTTACACTGAAAACGATGGCTGAACCTTATAAGATAGATCAAAAAATATACTACAGTATTGTACACCTTTAAAAATCCGCGATGATATAAAATCTTTATAATGTATATTTGCTGCTACGGAACCCTTTGTGCGCGAGCCCGACTCGCACTTGGCCGGTTTTATTTTAGTTAAATGATGTTTTGTCTTTATGGGCAGTTAATAGAATACGTCGATGAGTACATCTATTTGGGCCAGATAGTCTCCTTCCACAATAGGCAAGAAAAAGAAATGAAATGAAATGAAATGAAATGAAAATTGTTTATTCAATTTAGGTCCATACAGAACACTTATGAATGTCAACATGTTTACCACTGGTTCGGAATGTAGTTTTCTGCCAAGAAGACACCAGCAAGAAACTCAGCAGTTACTCTTTTAAAAAAAAATGTTTTACAAAATGTCACCATTAACTTAAAAATATAGTACAATTTTTGTGTTACTAATATGTCCCTAAATTATTGTCATTCAAAAAATCGTCTATTTTATAATAGCCTTTCTTCATTAAACAGTTTTTTATATACAATTTTAACTTATGTGTGGGCAAGTCAATAATAATCTGAGGTAACTTATTAAACATTTTTATGCTCAATCCTATAAATGAACTGCCAACCTTATGGAGCCTGATATTTGGAACGGCCAGTCTGTCCTTATTTCTGGTGTTAAGGCTGTGACAGTCAGACTTCTTCGAGAACAGATGGAGATTCTTATGTACGTACATAAGGCAATCAAGGATGTATTGAGAAGCCACGGTAAGTATGTCGATTTCTTTAAACAAATCTCTAAGGGAGTCGCGCGATCTAAGGCCATAAATGGCGCGGATGGCTCTCTTCTGTAATACGAAAATAGTCTGTATATCAGCAGCTGATCCCCATAGTAATAGACCATATGACATGATGCTATGAAAGTAGCTGAAATAAACCAGCCTCGCCGTTTCAACATCAGTTAGTTGCCTTATCTTTCTAACTGCATATGCAGCAGAACTAAGTCTACCTGCCAGGACATCAATATGGGGACCCCATTGCAGCTTAGAATCTAATGTGATTCCTAGAAATACTGTTGAATTTACGAGCGCAAGATGCTCATTATTTATGGTTATATTTGTATTAACTTGCCTCACATTTGGCATTGTGAATTTAACACATTTAGTCTTTTTGGCATTAAGTAGTAAATTATTAGTTGTAAACCAATACACCACTTGTGAGAGTGCATCGTTTACGTCGTCGAATACTTGCTTAAGCCTATCAACTCTAAAAATCAGAGAAGTGTCATCGGCAAACAATACAGTCTCACATAGGTATTTTGTAAAGTGAGGAAGGTCATTAATATAAATTAAAAAAAGTAGGGGTCCCAATATGGAGCCCTGCGGCACTCCCATGAGTAGAGGGGCGCCAGTAGAATTTATTCCATTAACACTCACTTTTTGGATTCTACAAGAAAGGTATGATTGCAGTATTGAGAGTGCATTGTCTGAGACACCATAATGCCGTAGCTTCATTATTAAAGTTTCATGGTTAACACATTCAAAGGCTTTTGATAAATCGCAGAAAACACCAACAGCATCTTGCTTATTTTCCCACGCATTGAAGACATGTTTCATTAGTGCCACTCCTGCATCAGTAGTGGATTTCCCTTTAGTGAATCCGTACTGGTTATTATGAAATAAGTTATTTATTTTGAAGTGAGCTGCTAATTGAGTGAATATTATTTTTTCAAAGATCTTACTCACTGCTGGTAATATAGATATTGGTCTAAAATTTGATGGGTCATTTTTGTCCCCTGACTTATGCAGTGGTACAATTTTACTAAATTTCATTAAATTCGGAAAGTGACCCATATCTACACATTTGTTAAATATAATAGCTAAATGTGGGGCAATAGTAGATATAATAGATTTTAAAATTTCTGTTGAAATACCCCATAGGTCCTCAGTTTTTTTTAACTTAAGGTCCTTAAATGTTTTTATAATTATATGGTCAGTAACATGACTAAAGCAAAAAGTAGCTTGACACTTCTCCACACATTCTTTCAGCAGGGACTCAGCAAGATGTGGACAAGAATTTAATGACTGAGTAGTAGTGATTGCTATATTGGAGAAAAAAGATTCAAATGCATCCGCTATTTCAGCATCAGCGTAAAGATTTTTATTATTTATTTTAAGAGAGATCTTGGTATCATATGATTTTGTTTTGCAAGTCTCTTTATTAATTACACCCCAAGTAGCTTTAATTTTATTGCCAGATTTACTTATTTTTTCTTTTAAATAATTTGCTTTAGCAAGTGCACATACTTTCTTAAATATTTTAGAGTATTTTTTTACATATTCAAGCATTCTAGTGTTACTAGAAGTTGCTTTGATGGAGTATAATTCAAATAATCTAGTTCTACTTCTATAAATTCCTTTTGTAGCCCAGTCACTAAATTTCGTCTTAGTGTTGTCTACTTTAAAAGTTTTCTTTGTAAATATACTATCAGATACAGATTTTATCGCACTGAATACTTGTTCATACAGTTGGTCAATGGTGTTATTATCATCAAGTGTTAAAAAGGAAAATTTTTCTTGAATTTTTTCTTTAAAATTTTCCATTCGATTTACAGTAATAGGTCTGTATACAAATGTCAATGAAGGGGGGACATCATGATGTTCAAAGACTACTTCCTGCCCACTGTGGTCTGAATTTATAAAGTTTATTATAGATTTTGTGATTGGTTCAGAATCACAAAAAATATTATCAATGCAAGTAGCTGATGTAGGAGTTACTCTAGTGGGTTCAATAAAAAATTATTTAAATTAAAAGATTTAAATAGGTTTAAAAACCGAATGGAGTTTTGTGAACTTTCTAAAATATTAATGTTAAAGTCCCCACATACAACTATTTTCTTGTTACAATTACACACTTTTTTCAGAACATCTTCCATTGTGGTTTCAAATAAATTGTAATTACCTGAGGGTGGTCTATACACACAAATAATAATAAACCGCTCCAGTTCTGCACAAGATAATTCAATAGTTCGTTCAATAGAGAGTGACGTAACATCTTTACGGCATTTTGCCTTTAATGAGTTATTTAATAAAATAAGTGACCCACCTCTAATAGCGGACTCCCTTGTGAACGAACTAATGACTTTATAGTTATCTATACTAATCAATAATTCACACTGTTGTAACCAGTGTTCTGTTATACATAGAACATGTATATTCATTTCTTTAAGAAACAATTCCAATTCTAGTTCTTTGTTAGAAAGACCCTGAATATTTTGGTGAATAATGTTTAAAAAGTTGGTCTTTCTTTTTGTCACTAAATCTAATTCGCCAGAGTAATCCTCTATTGTCTTAAGGGATAATTTAAATTATTATTCGGAACTGTTTCCGAAGTCCGATTATACATGTCAATATTATGCTCAATAGAAGCAGATTGAGTAGCCAAATTCTTGGCTGAACATTTAATATAATATGATAGCGACAATGCTATCTGTCGTTTATGCAATTTTGGAAGATAACATTTATCTTTTGTCCAAATTAAATTACATGTCAAAATTGAATTTATGTCAATAATATGGAATTTATTATTATTACATGTCATTAAATTCATACTAAGATTTAATTTATATCTATAGTCATTTTCTGACTGTGTTAATTTTTTTCCATAAGGAAGTGTAAACATCACAATTTTATTTACATTTAATGCAGTCAAGCTGTCGAAGCATTTAATTAATATTTTTTTATTTACATTTCCCCTGTTGGCAAACAAAATAATAAGGGTGGTATTTTCTTTAAACTTGTATAAGTTGATTTTTTTTTATAATATCACAAAAGGATGCATTTGGATAACAGTTGTTTGAAATTGCTTGTCTCAAGTAGTGACTCAATATCAGGCCCATATTTGTACCCAGCTCATCACTAAACATAACTACGTCGTTTTTAATAATAGGTTTAGATGGGGCGAAGGAACTGTTGGAGTTTGTTGCGCTGAACGAAAGTCGTAGGTTATCAAAGAGATCGAACGCCGAATCCAAAATGCCTGGAGGAGCTTCTGGTCCATGAAAGCGTAATTGCGCAACTCTGACATACGCTCCAAGACGGGAATTGCGGATGTGGGTCGAAAAACTGCGAAGTTAAAATGGGAGTGGGTGGGCCATGTATGCAGAATGAACCCTGAAAGATGGACAAAAATCGTCACCCAATGGCAACCGACCGATGGACGTCGACTACGCGGCAGGCCCAAAAAAAGATAGTGTGACGATTTCAATACGTATGTCCAAGAATGGCAAGTAAAGGCATTGGATAGGGAGGAATGGACAGACTTGGGGGAGGTCCTTGCCCAGCAGTGGGACTCTACAGACTAAATAAAAAAAAAAGATGTTTTGTCTTATCTCAGCGTGTCATTCCCAATCGCAACCAAAGCTATGTAGAGCCCGGGGTACGTTTGGTTTTGGTCTAGTGGGTCATTGCACTATACAAACGGCGCTTTGGATACTATCCTTACATGTATCCAACAAAATTCTTGCTTGGTTGCCTCGAATACAACTCCCTTGAGGTCCGGCAAGCATTTAGCCAGATAATGGCGTGCAAGGTATTTCGAAGCCTTATAGATGTTCAAGATCTGCATAATCTACTTTGTCGCTTCTTTGTGCCGGATAACTCTCGACGACTACGCAAGCACAACCTGTTCGTCGTGCCTCGCTGCCGCACCGTGGCGCGAGTGCGCTCCCCGATTCCTCGCGCACTCACTGCACTCAACGCACTCTTAAATGTAAACCCTCAGTGTGATCTGTTTGCGGATGCTTGAATGAAGGTGGTGGCTGAATGTTTGAGATTTTGTGAGCGAGATGTATAACAGAGCCTGTCTTTGTACAATTATTATCTTTAAGTTATTGTGTTACCTATAATAATTAATTATAATATGTTACAGTTGTAATCTTAAATAATTTAATTCAAATAATGTAATTAGTGTTATATGAATCCAATAAATAAATAAATTGCATTCCCGTGATTTCACTCAACCATATTATTGAGTGAAATGATGGCTGACATGTCACCCGGAACGAAACCAAACTCCATACAACCCATAAACCATACGTAACCGTAAATTCCATCTGCACTCGGCTTACTCGGTGTTCCAGGCAGAGCTATTCGCCATAGCAACAAACAACAAACAAACAATAAATAATTAAGTACTTAAGGTTTTTAATTATATTATACTTCATCATCATCATCATCATCCCATTTAAGTCCCCACTGCTGGGGCACGGGCCTCCCTCAATCACATGAGGGGTAACTGCCATACTCACCACGCTTGGCAGACGGGTTGGCGAGGGTTTTGATATAAATGCAGAGTTTTCCTTCTCTAGGTGCTGATGATCATGCCAGCAGCTTTACCTTAGTCGCCTTTTACGACACCTCGGTAAGAGTGAGGGTGGCCTATTCTACTCTCCCGGGGACCACACGGCGTATACTATACTTAATCCTACTTAATCTATTTGCGCGCCTGCTGGCAGGCTGGATACCGTGTCCATGATACTTTTTATAACATCTTCTTGTTGTTTCTTTTTCTTCTTCTTCTTCTGTTTCTGTATAGACCGGGCAAGCAAGTGGGTGTTAAAGGACAAATGTCGGGTCATGACGGTCCTGTCTGACAGCATTTCTGCGTTATACGCTACAAAGGACAGGAGTAACACGAATCCATTGGCTTATTCTATTCAAAGGCACGTAGGAAAGCCACGCTTGGGCATGAATGGGCCGGCTCGACCGGAGTGACACCACGGCCTTACAGAAAACCGGCATGAATCAGCATTGTGCTGTTTCATAGCGTGAGTGAGAGTACCGGAAGTCCAATACGGGTAAAGGGGAGTTTCAAGGTTGGCAGCGCACTTATAACTCCACTGGTATGGCGGGCGTCCATGGGCGGTGGCAATCGCTTCCTATCAGGTGATGCGTCTACTCGTCTGCCACCTAACACATAAAAAAAATAATTAATCAAGATTACGACGAGAATCACACATATTAAGAATAATATGTGTAATTCATCCCTTTAACCACGTGGTTAAGGTGACGGGTAGGGCACACTAGCGACGCCAATCGATTTTATTTTTTAGCTACTAAGCCGGATCTATGTTAAACAATTTCAGGGTTACGACCTCTCGGCAAACACTTATACTATATATTAAATAACCATGCACAAATTTTGGGTCTGTTTTTGTACGCGAAAAACTAATCATCGAAAATAGTGGCTGCTTTTGGCGTGAATAAATTTTTCGCATGCGCGTTGGACCCAACATTTGTGCATGGTTATTTATTAAAAAGTATAGTGTTTGTCGAGAGGTTGTAATCCTGAAATGGTTTAAAATAGATCCGGTTTAGTAGCTAAAAATTTAAATCGATTAGCGTCACTAGTGTGCCCTACCCGTCACCCTAAGGGGATGTAAATGTTTACCGACACACACAATAACAACTTAAATACATTTTTTTGTATGCAAATCTTTTTTCAACTATACTCTCAGAAAAATAAACCTGACTCCGTTACCATACCACGCGTAATCCAATTATCGACATCGAACAAAAACCCATCACTATTTTATTAGGGACGAAAATGGAGTGTTACCTTACTCCTGTTAATACAAGCTAATGCAAAGCTCGTTTTTTCTCTCATTGTATTTGTACACGCTATTTCTCGTGTCTCTCCCCATTTGTCGACACCGGACCGCGGTTTTGCTTGTAACGGAATGGAGGAATGGAATCGAAAGTGGGTTTATTACTTGTTTAGAGTTTTATGATAGAGATAATGGTATTGTTTGACTACTTCGATGGCGTTGTCGGTAGTTTCGCTAGCGGTTCGATCCGTATCGCCATATAAACCACATTCTTATAAATATTTTGCGGAAGTAATATTATTACGAACCATAAATATTACTTCCACAAATACATTATTTATTTATTTATTTGGACAACCAACAAGAACATACACCTTAAAAACTAAGGGATACAAATTGTCACGTACATGAGTTGGTGCTGCCTTAATTATAGGTTGCCACGGAAAGCGTGAACAAAAGTAGTTGGGGGCATAAGGCTTCCCTTAGCATGTAAAGAAAAAATATATAGTTAAATAATAATTACACCCAGGCACTGATCAAACACAAGTGTTCAACACACGAATGTTTGTCCATAGTGGGAATCGAACGCGCGACTATTGGCGCATTAGGCAGTGTCACTACCAAAAGCGCCATTGGGCCATTCGACAAGTGAATCATCGAGATTTTATCTTATCTTATTAAAAGTGTTGGCGCATAAGCACTTTAATATACCCTTTGTACGTGGCTGTTCGTTAAGATCCACCGCCGCAGCCAAATCGATTGGAGAATATTATTCAACTAGATGTTTCTTTATTTCGACTGACTAGTTTTATCAAATCTAGATTAAACATTCCGAAAATGAAATTCAGCCAATCGTAAAAAGTGCATACGAAACACTTTTCCGTTAAATCAACAACAGTATATTTCATTACATTTAGTGAATCACAGTACATATAAGTAAGACCAGTGGCTTAAATTGATACCAACTTACACTCAGGCCGTGCGATGCGTTAGGTTGGTTTTGGTGTCACGCGTACCATCAGTACGGATCGCTCTGCACAGCCTGATCTATATGAGCTTAAGGGAGCGTTTTAGAGTAATACGGAGGGGTGCGTACGGATGACGAATAGCAGCTTCCGTGCCGCGGAGCTATCCCGCGCGGACCGCCGCTTACGCGCATCTGGCTTCAGTGAGCGTTTTAGTATCGTGCGGAGCGCACGCGTCACCTCACTACAGTCATGGCGAGACGTGATCATCCCAATTGTGGTATTGCACCCGTCTGTACACCGCGGCGGTCAAAACGACACTACGCGGATGACCAGCCTAGTTCGGAGCGACCCGTACTGACGGTACGCGTGACACTAAAACCAACCTTAGGTCGTGCGCAGCGTTAAGCAGGCGCACGTCGTACTGTTTCATGTCATCTCCACAGAGCAGCACGGAGCACGCCCCGCGGCGACTGGCGGCGCTGCGTTAGAGGGAGGTCGTTGTGGATAGCTGCGGTGAGCTATTTGTCCGCGACGGAGCATGACGTGGATTCCCGCAACAGATGCCCGCGACGTGCACCCGGTAGGCCGTACGCTACGTTAAGCGGGCGCACGTCGCGGGCGGCGCGGACGACGGAGCACGCCCCGCGGGCGACTGGCGGCACTGAGTTAGAGGAAGGTCGTTGCGGATAGCTGCGATGGACTATCTGTCCGCGACGGAGCAAGGCGCAGATTCCCGCGACGGATGCCTGTACCAGTTGCCCGCGACGGAGGCCTGCACCGGATGCCCGCGCGGCGTACTGTTTCATGTCATCTCCACAGAGCAGCGTTGCGTAAAGCGGGTCTCCCGTCGCACGCGGCGCGGACGACGGTGCACGCCCGCGGGCGACTGGCGGCGCTGCGTTAGAAGGAGGTGCACAGGTGCTGCTCATGTCGCTTTTCTGTGAGGCCGTGGTATTATTTCGATGGATCCGAAAACGCAACCAATGTATCATGTGTTTATTGTTGTAAGATTAGCTTAATTTTCCATCACCACGACGATTCAAAATAATATGAACCATATTATTATATGGAGCGATGGTAGCTCAGTGGGACCGGGTTCAAATCCGAGTATGGACCTCTGGACTTTTCAAATCTATGTGCGTATTTCTACTATTAGCTCGGCGGTGAGGGAAAACAACGTGAAGATGCTCGCATGTTTCGGATAGTTTCTGAAACGTGTAACCATGATTCAGTTGGTCTGGTTCCCCTGTTAAAAGGTTGCGAAGGTCGGACGGCAGTCGCTTCATTGTAATTACCAGAGTCCCCTAAATCAAGAATCAGGTAGTAAGAGTACCCCGGGCACCAGAGCGACAGCAAAAACAAATGACAGTTCCTATTTATGCCGCACCATCAAGAAATGGAACTCGCTGCCGGCGCATGTATTTCCTCCTTCCTACAATATGGATTCCTTCAAACGAAGCGTGAAGAAGCATCTCGCGGGCCAGTATGGCGGTGCCAACGGAGGCGATGCCTTGAGATCGCTTCCGTTGTAATTGCAACTTGGGCTCTTCTCTTGCTTACCATCAGGCTGAGGAGAGCCAATATACAGTGCCTCTATGAAAATAGAAGATTTGGACGCAACTGGAAATTACACGCTTAGTTGAAAGATTACTTCTGATTATTAAACACTGTGGTAAAACAAAATAACGTAGATAATCAAGCGGATATTGGTACAAAAACGCTTCTCAAAGGAATAGAGGAAATCGAATATTTAGAAGAAAATGTAGGTATTTTAGACGGATTTTTGTATCAAAAAGAATCCCTGATTTCATTTCCGTACGTTTGGTTTTCAGGATTCGGAATCGTATTTCCCAATATGACGGTATAAATTATTCTTTCTACCCCGGATATCTGTTTTATTTCTGAATCTTACTTACCTTTTCTTTTTTCACGGTAGGCAGCGGCATGACTGTGCTCCGGCATTGTTGATTTCTATGAGCGGCGGTTACCGTTTACCATCAGATGGGCCGCAAACTCATCTGCCTATTTTAAGCAAAAAAAACCGGCCAAGTGCGAGTCGGGCTCGCGCACAAAGGGTTCCGTAGCAGCAAATATACATTATAAAGATTTTATATCATCGCGGATTTTTAAAGGTGTACAATACTAGTAGTATATTTTTTGATCTATCTTATAAGGTTCAGCCATCGTTTTCAGTGTAAGCACAATAACTTAACCAAAATTACAGTTAAATCAACCTATCTCAAAAACTATAAGAGATACTTTGATCAAACCAAAAATCGTTGAAAGAGTTAATTAGCATGCATCACCTCTATTTTTTTTAGAATTTTATACCCCGTAGTTATAAAAATAGAGGGGGGGGGACATACTTTTTACGACTTTGAGAGCTGATATCTCAAAAACCGTTCACTTTAAGAAAAATGTTTTTTAGAAAACTTTATATCATTTTAAAAGACCTTTCCATTGATACTCCACACGGGTATGTACATCGAAAAAAAAAATTTCATCCCTCAGTTACATGTATGGGGGGCCCCACCCCCAATTCTTTTTTTTACTATTTAGTGTCATATTTTTGTAGCGGTTCATACAACACATATTCCCATCAAATTTCATCACTGTAGTACTTATAGTTTTCGAGTAAATCGGCTGTGACAGACGGACAGACGGACAGACGGACATGACGAAACTATAAGGGTTCCGTTTTTGCCATTTTGGCTACGGAACCCTAAAAACGGCAAACATTTACATTTTTTTTTTATGCTAGAGGCGGACAAACGGGCAAGCGAGTCACCTGATGGAAAGTAATCATCGCCGCCCATGAACATCTGTGAAATCAGAAAGATCGCTAATGTGTTGCCGGCCTTTTTTTTAAAAAGAATACGCTCTTCTCTTGAAGATCCCTAAGTCGTAGCCGTCCGGAAATACTCCTGCAGCCAAACCGTTCCACAGAACTGAGGTACGTGGTAGAAAGTTCCGGGAGAAACGCACATCCCTCTAAGTACCTCTTCTACCAATCATTCCGAACAATAGTTGATATTTTTTTATAGCAATCTTTTGCAATTTATTCTTAAGTAAATAACACACTTAATAATTTCATCTCGTGTTCAGGCGGCACTCTAACCCACACCTTTCACAATCCGGTTGAATGTTCTACCAATTAGACCACTGAACGCGTTACTAACCCGACGAAATTTGTAAGTGCTTGATTCGACATGAGCTGTCGATAGTATCATCAATATTGTAGGTATATTTACAATATCCAGTGGAAATATTATTACAAATATTTGACCACCAGTTAAGATGAGACTGTTAAATCAATAGTTGATATTTTTATTAGCAATCTTTTGCAATTTATTCTTAAGTAAAACACACTTAAAAATCATCTCGTGTTCAGGTCAGAATTCTGAACAACTTTTGAAAATTCACCAATATGGGAATGAACACGATATGTATTATGTGATATTCGCATGTTAAAACTGTTACCTACTTTACTTCTATCAGTGAAGACCTGTTATTAGCTCTAAGACATCCATTGTAAATGCTATTGTATTAAGACAGCTGTTGGTCTCCAAATAAAACAAAATAAATAAATAAATAAATAAATAAATATCGTATTAATTCCCGTCTTGATTTATTGAAGTTATAATGCAACGCGAAAGTCTAAAAAACTATTTTGCAAATTCGTCGATATTTTTTAAACTTCTTTTTGTTTGTTATAAGTGACAGACGAGCAGACGGATCGCGTGATGGTAAGCGATTGCCTCCGCCCATAGACACCCGCGACACTAGGGAGTCATGCGCTGCCAAATTTGAAACCCCCCTTTCCCCCGGATCGGGCTTCCGTTCCTTCCATCGCAGCGAAACACAGCAATTGCTGCTTCACGCCGGTTTTCTGTGAGGCCCTGTTATCACTCTCACTTTATAAAAAGATAGATCTAAAGCTTAACAATATCCTTTTCAAGAGTTTCCGGCGAAATCGATAGTTTGAAACCGCACTTTTCGGATGCCCCATGAAACTTAATAGGACCCATATCAGGCAATATAGGGAACGGGTTTGGACCCTACTTAGATGTCGTAATAACACGGCCATGTTATTGTATTTGTTTATAAACACAACCATCACTATTTTTTTTAATATGGCTCTATTCGATTATAATTTGCCAATGTCAAATAAATTATTGAGAATAAGTAGATGGTAGGTAGGTAGTAGATAGTGGGCGGCGGCAATCGCTTACCATTAGGCGATCTGTCTGCTCATCTGCCACCTATGACATAAAAAAAAAGTCAACAGTCGAAGTCAGTCAAAGTCACAGTCACTCAATAAAACGCCGGTGTTTTTACGTTTTATCGACCTACGGATTCTGCGGATATCACTTTAAAAGCAATCGCAGGTTTTAAGACTCTATTAGGTCCAAGCAAGTTATCACTAGACAACTCACTCGACACACAATAGCAGTGTTAAAAAACGATACAGTCCAACGATTATTTTTTATTAGGATCATTTTTCGGCACTTCACTGCACAAATTAACACCAAATTTGTACACTAAAAACCACTAGACATTTACGCGACTTGTTTTATTCCATAAAAAAATTAATTTCCACCCGACGATAATGTATAGAACAGCTGATTTTTTTCGCTTATTTTGTTGATTTAACATGCTAAATGGACTTTATTCATGATACCTATTATTAGGTTTATGGGATTTAAACGATGAAAAAGTAATGGTGTTTAACGTTGTACAACATGTGCGGATAAAGAATGGGATCAGAAATGGCGGCGCATCTATTCACTTCTCGCTCGCACACTATTTGCACATATTACTCGCAAATAGTTTGCGAGCGAGAAGTGAATAGATACGCCGCCATTTCTGATCCCATTCTTTATCCGCCCAGGTTGTATAACTGCATGGTGCTCCAACAACGTGATACTTTTAATTAAGGCGACGACATTTCTAAAATTTTTTTCCTTCTACCAAAGCTCACCTATCCCTAAGACCAAAGCTAAGTTTTGATTCTACGAAAGTTATAAGAACAAACTTGTCAGCTGATGTATTTTTTTTATATTATGGCCCTACCCGAAAATATCTTGCCACTGTCAAGTAACTTATTGAGAATAAGTAGGTAGTCAACGCCGTGTGGTCCCCGGCAGAGTAGAATAGGCCACCCTCACTCCTACCGAGGTGTCGTAAATGGCGACTAAGGTAAAGCTGCTGGCATGATCATCAGCACCCAAAGAAGGAAAACTCTGCATTTATATCAAAACCCTCGCCAACCCGTCTGCCAAGCGTGGTGAGTATGGCAATTACCTCTCATGTAATTGAGGGAGGCCCGTGCCCCAGCAGTGGGGACTTAAATGAGCTGACGATGATGATGATGAGGTAGTCAAAATACGTCGGTGTTTTACGTTTTATCGAACTTACGGATTCTGCTGATACCACTCTAAACACTATCGCGGGTTTTAAGACTCAGACACTATTAGGTCCAAGCAAGTTGTCCGTGAAAACTCACTCGACGCAAAATAGCAGAATACTTTTGTAACAAAACACTAGACTATAATAATAACAGTTATTAATAACAGATACTTGTAACAACTACTAAAGTACTAATGAACGGTTTCTGAACGACTATTCGATATAATCTGTCAAGTTTTAGTCCGCCGTTTGTCATTCGAATTTCGGCGGTCATAGCGCACGGTTGTTAATCGAGAAGTTGTGTTTGTGGTGATAAAATTAATACAATATCGTATTGAAGCAGAGTTTTATTGAATATTCCTTCTGGGCGTTACACTTTATTGCAAAAAACCTTTGAATTGCATCAGCCCACGAGTGCTTGACTCCTACCGCCGGTATCAATTTTCTCAGCTGATGTAATTGTCCTTCTTTGGGTATCTCTTCAGGTTTCAAGGCAGGTTGTCAGCTTCCCAAAATTCTCTTTGTTCATTGCGAGACGAAACAGATGTGGTGCTAGTCCACTCCCCTATATTTCGAAGCCTTACAAAGATTTTTCCTTACAAAGCGTCGTCTCTCCTCAATTTTTCCCATCATGATAAGTTGAAGCAACCTGTACCTTACGTGCTTAAGTACCTGATCCAGACATTAGATAATACGATTTTAGAGGGCATTAAAGATTTTAACTCGATTTGAAGCGATCGAATCAGATATATTTTTTACTAAGTATTGATTGGCGATAAAAAAATATCTCCATTGTAAGCCCTCTTAAACCTCCCTTCTCGACTGCCACCTTCAGAGAAGCTGAGTTGGCAGAAAACCAGCGCTGTCATGGAATGTCATTCTGTGGCAGCATATGCTGAGCCACCTCCTTTTGCTTATATTATGTACTTACTTTACCCACTGTTATGTTTCTTAAATATATAAAGATAAAGACAAAGATAATTTTACTGGCCACAAAAACACAGTACATACAGCAGCAGACAAGTACGTGGAAAAACAAAAAACAACAAAATATAATTGGACATGACATTGGTTTGTGGCAAACAAGGCGCAGCCTCAGCATTTACTGCAGCAGCCAGTAACCACTGCAGCGCTGATTTTCAGGCTGAGCCTTGGAGCCATAGAAGAACTAACAAGTACTTCTATGGAAACTGGTTGTAAGTCTTAGTTGACAAATGTGGCTGGGGGATCGCAGCGTCTTCTTTTTCTTCATCTGCGAGTTTTGTTCCGTTTGCGTCCTAAGCTGTCGCTTCGGAGCCCAAGGTCCGCTTTCTTACTGTTATTCCTCCACTTCGCACGGTCTTGGACATCCATAGTGGTCAGTTTGTTAGCACGCATGTCATAACTTACGACGTCAAGCCACACCTTTTGAGTCTAACATGCAACTCTTGCTTGTATATTTTAAGTACAGGCCCAGTCTCACTGCCGTACGAAAGAACCGGTCTAAAGGATGAGGGACGAAGCGTAACCGCTCTTATTTGTAACGCGAATGTTTTGATGAATGATGAAATTTATCATGTCTTAATAAGCAATAAATACAAATACGTATTTGTATCTGTAATAAGCAGGTACTATAAAATTGAATGTGGGTAGAAAATCGATATTAATAAAGGGTAAAAAAGTACATTTAACAGATTTCGTCTAACGTAAAAAAGTTATTCAAAGAATTTAGACATCCCACGAATAATATATTGCCTTCTTTAAGTACCCTTTTTCTCAGTATTTTATAAGAACCCAAGTTTGAAATACAACTTTAAGCATTCAATACTTTAATAGATAATGCCGAATAATTCTAAAAATTGAGCTCTTTTTCGCAATTTTAACGGCCAAAAGATTTGATAAAACGACTAGATAAGCATTTGGACTAAAAGGCGATGGCTCGTTTATGGTACAGGAGTGGTTCACCATCAGATTTTAGATATTACATTACACATAGGTACTTACTATTGGGAAGAGAAAGCCGGACAGCTATGTATGTAACAAATGTCTGGCCATGCCATGCCACCACCGTCGGGTCCACGCAGAAGGTATGGCTTGACGTCGTAAGAGATGACATGCTTGCCAATAAACAGTCCAGTGACCACTATGGACGCCCAAGAGCAAAGTGGAGAAGTCATTGCAGGAAAGCGGACTCCAGGCTCCGAGGCGACAACTTGGAAAGCAACCGAAACAAAATAATATTACCTTAAGCAGTTGATGAGATGCCCCTGCAGCCCTGGTATAATGAGTAGAGTTTATTTTGCTCACCGGATTAGCAAGCTTAAGTGGCAGTGGGCTGGCCATATTAGCCGCAGAACCGACAACCGATGGGGTAAACGAGTTCTAGAGTGGAGACCGCATCTTGGGAAACGTAATGTAGGGCGCCCTCTGGCTAGGTGGGGGAACGATCTGCGCAGGATGGCTGGCAAGAGCTGGATGCGAGAAGCCATGGATAGATGACAGTGGCGAACAATTGGAGAGGCCTACGTCCAGCAGTGGACTGTTATAGGCTGATGATGTTTATTTTTAGGTACATTGTACCTGTGGCACCTAACTACAATTACATGCATTAAAATACGTAACATAATCCATATTGCATAATCTGAAAGTCACGATCTAATTCTAAAGTATCTTGTTTAGTTAAGTGAAAATATTGAGGTAAAATTACAATTATTTTTGGAACCCAGTTTCTAAAGGCATTAAAAGACAATAAAATATCCATTTAATGTAATAGTTTGACCACCTGTACTTCTAAGGGCTTGATTTATGCGCGCGCGCAAAGCTCGAACTATGAGGAACAACTATCTGGTGACCCCTTTTAGATCCTGATTGTCGCTAGCTTAAACTACATTATCTTTAATATACTAAGATACTCGACACTCCGGTCGAACCGGACCATTCATGCCGAGGCGTGGCCTCTGTCACGGTTGACTATAGCATTTTAAGGATGATGTCTTCACCTTTTCTATTTACTTAAGCAGGGAATCAACCCTACCACCTCTAAATTACTACCACTAAAACCTACACCATAATTTCTCATAGTGGGCATTAAAGCCCCCTTGTGGGCGCTGGCGTAATGGAGAACGGTAAGAAACAAAGAAAAAAAATATTTGAAGTCATACTGCCGCATTTAGAGATAAATAAATATGTCACAACATCACATACATTGATCTGACTCCAAGATAGGTAGCTCAAGCACCTGTGTTACGGATATCAGCACCAACAGAAAAATCACAAATATATACATATAATACTTTTCTTTTGTAAACACATACTTATAATACATAGAAAACACGCAGACCAATACTAAGATGTGTTCATGCACACAAATGTTTGTTCTGTGCGAAGATCGAACCCGCAACCCTTGCACCAGAAGCAGCGTTCACTACCACTGATCCAAACGGGCCGTCAGGTGGTGTCAAAAAAATTTAATGGTTACTTAAGAAAAAATATTGACATTTATTTCAACACGCATAAAGCCTATCAATAATGAAGTTAATGAATATTTAGCTTAGTAAGTAATTTACGTCCTGGGTGCTGTTAAGTAAGAGGTATTTTTTTACATGATAGGTGACAGACGAGCAGATGGATTACCTGATGGTAAACACGTAGATAAATACGTTAAAAAAGTGGGCGCTACAAAAAACATATTTTCCTATTGGACTGTTCAAACTGCCCAGTGGGGAGTTACGTAAAAAGTTTTGGAATCTCTGATCTAAACTATTGGGGTGTTTAATGTTTGCTTAGGAAATTAAGGGTTACTGTTTTGGCCCACATTGTTTTCCTTGAACCTTATGCCGCAGGAATAAAGACTAATTTGAGGACTTTTATGGTTAAGGGAATGGAATTAGGAAGCTGTTTGGGAAACTGTATTTTTCCCACGCAGCCTTTATTTGGTTTAGTTGCCCCGTTAAATTAATGAGTACAGTCTAACATGATGGTTGACTCTCCAACCATATTAATTTATTATTTTAATTAGAATAAAAATAAAATTTCTCATTAGAGCACAAGTGTGCTCGCAGACACTACTCTCATCATATCCATGCCTGTGTTAGTCTTAAAGTGACGGCACACTAGCGACGCCAATTGATTTTATTGTTTAGTTACTGAACCGGATCTATTTTAAACAATTTCGGGGTTACAACCTTTCGGCAAACACTTTTACTATTTATTAAATAACCATGCACAAATATTAGGTCCGTGCACAAACACGAAAAATAGATTACCGCCAAAAGCGGCCACTATTAGCGTGAATCAATTTTTCGCGTACAAAAACGGACCCAACATTTGTGCATGGTTATTTAATAAATAGTATAAGTGTTTGCCGAGAGGTTGTAACCCCGAAATTGTTTAAAATAGATCCGGTTTAGTAGCTAAAAACTAAAACCGATCGCCAATAGTGTGCCCTACCCGTCGCTTTAAAGAATATCCTTTAATACTAACACTAAGGAATGTCCTTTGATACTAACACAAAATAATCTATGTTACAAAAAGCTCGGGGACAGATAGAAAACACCTACCGTGGGAGAGCCACGATTTGGCATGAACGGCTCGACCGGATTGATACTAAGGCCTCACATAAACGCGTGTAAAGTAGTTGTGTTGTCTATGCGTGAGTGAGGTTCCGGAGACCCAATCCGGGGGAAAGGTTGGCAGCGCACTTGTGACTCCACCGGTTTCACGGGTGTTCATGGGCGACTGCAGGCTTACAGGTGACCCGTCTCCTGTATGCCACCTATCACATAAAAAAAACATATGTAAAATCTACAAAATAACTGAAATAAATGACTTCGGGTGATTGGGCATGAACGAGAAAACATAGTCCAGTTGGCCTGGATCTCCTGGTTAAGGGTTGCGAAGGTCAGACAGCAGTTGCTTCATTATAATTACCAGACTCCCAAACCCTAGATCATGACCTAAGCGTACCCTGGGTGCCAAAGCAATGTCTTTGGACCATATTATATTAATATTACATGTATAATATACATAGTTATTTTTTATATATGACGATTCGTAAGAGCTGTGTACAAGCCTATTGTCGTGTAGCGACAAACAAAAGAAAGAAAGAAAGAAAAAAAGAAAGAAAGAAAATATTTATTATAATAGACATCACAACACAGAACTTATAGCAGTTGTAAACAGAACACAATCTGGCGCAAACAGAAAACAAAATATAAAACAATTATAAAATACATCGCCGTGTGGTCCCCGGCAGAGTAGAATAGGCCACACTCACTCTTACCGAGGCGTCGTAAAAGGCGACTAAGGTAAGGCTGCTGGCATGATCATCAGCACCCAGAGAAGGAAAAGTCTGCATTTATATCAAAACCCTCGACAACCCGTCTGCCAAGCGTGGAGAGTATGGCAATTACCCCTCATGTGATTGAGGGAGGCCCGTGCCCCAGCAGTGGGGACTTAAATGAGCTGATGATAATGATAAATAAAATCAAATGGAAAAAACAACAAAAATATACTCAATCATGTCCAGACAGTGCCAAATGAATATTATGGTGTGTTATGACGTCTAGTATAAATGGCCTTCACTCAGCTTATGTCACAGCCCAGACAAAGCCCACGACGCTGGTGTTCAGTGAGACTAGCTGAATGAGTGCCACGGACGCTTGTCGTGCGCAATGAGGGAGGAGGGCGTGGAAATGAACGTAGGTGGAACGGAGGGCGTGGGTCGGTCACCATCCCGGCGAATCCGCGGGCAGAGGTCAGCGGCGCCAGTGGCGCGGTCTGGTACCGGCGCCTGGAGCGGCGATGAAGAGCTGGCCTGAGACAGCACTGGGCACGGTGATGATGGGCCAGGCGTTTACACCTGGCCTGAAGACGGTGGAGTCGCTGCCTGGCACAGTGGCGTGGAGGCAGACCAGGAATAGAGCCTGGCGTGCTCCGTTGGAGACCGCGGGCAGCGGTGCTAGCTAGTGGCCACGCCTGGCGTATGAGGCAGGGTGTCTACCAGATGAGTCATCCTGCCAGTAAGGTAATAATAATCTATATACTTTGGAAGCAGCTGGAAATGACACGCTCAGTTGAGATAACACTGAATCAACTCTCAAAAGCCAGCCTTAAACGTTTATTAAATCACATACAAGTATGCATAAACTCCCCATCCCTTCCCAACTGTCATGCTCGCTGACAAATCGACTTTAAACGGTTTTAACAATATAACCAGCCTCGGGCTATACTAAACTCCCTCGTATAAACTCCATCATATAAATCCGTCAGGCACGTGTCAGGGCAATGTATGTGTAACAAGCTCTGACGCTGTCTTCCAATGGAACAGCTATTTTCGCATATTTACTCTCTTAGTGGAAACATTCGCGTTACAAATAAGAGCGGTTACGCTTCGTCCCTCATCCTTTAGACCGGTTCTTTCGTACGGCAGTGAGACTGGGCCTGTACTTAAAATATACAAGCAAGAGTTGCATGTCACGCAGATGAATAAGCTGCGGTGAATATGTAGAGTTACGCGGAAAGACCGCATGAGAAACTCATGCATGAGTGGAAGCCTCCATGTCCGTGATGTAGCAGACAAACTGCAGGAAAGTCACCTATCTACACTGGTGCGGTCATGTCCTGTAGCAGCCGGATAGCTACGTGGGAAACCAATGTCTGGCCATGCTAGCACCGTCGGGTCCTGGCAGATGGGTTAGACTCAAAAGGTGTGGCTTGACGTCGTAAGTTATGACATGCGTGCTAACAAACTGACCACTATGGATGTCCAAGACCGTCTGAAGTGGAGGAATAACAGTAGGAAAGCGGACCTTGGGCTCCGAAGCGACAGTTTAGGACGCAAACGGAACAAAACTCGAAGATGAAGAAAAAGAAGACGCTGCGATCCCCCAGCCACATTTTCAACTAAGACTTACAACCAGTTTCCATAGAAGAACTTGTTAGTTCTTCTATGGACTTCTTGCAGCAAGAATGTCAGCAAGAATCTTGCTACTAAACCAGTTGCCAAAAATCTGTAGTGAAATGGGCTTTGGGGACGTGTAACAAAAACAAGTGATGCGTTACAACTGCGTTTATTACTAACTTCATCATCATCATCATCATCATCAGCCCATTTAAGTCCCCACTGCTGGGGCACGGGCCTCCCTCAATCGCATGAGGGGTAATTGCCATACTCACCACGCTTGGCAGACGGGTTGGCGAGGGTTTTGATATAAATGCAGAGTTTTCCTTCTCTGGGTGCTGATGATCATGCCAGCAGCTTTACCTTAGTCGCCTTTTACGACACCTCGGTAAGATTGAGGGTGGCCTATTCTACTCTGCCGGGGACCACACGGCTACTATTACTAACTTAATTCTATGTTATAGGTGAGTCACACACTAGAGGTGGATTTTTTTTTTTGCATATTCCCCACTATTTCGCAACTAGATGGTGATGATGTAACTAATGAGATGGTGCGGTAATTCTTTGCAAAAGGACATGACATACGATCAGAAAACACCGCGCGGCTGGGAATTGAGGGTCTAATTTAAAGTAGACGTTACCACCGAATCGCTGTTTCCCTCTCTTTCTCGTGTATCCCCTTTGTTTGGACGCGACAGGTATATTCTTGTTCGTTACAGAACAACTTCAAAATAAGGCACCTGGTTCGATTTCGTGTTCCGAGCCCGTATGTTTCCTTACTCCGAGGCACAAGACTGAATGTATCGGTACTTTGTCTTGTGGTCTCACGTGTTTGCGATGTAAACGCGGAATGTTCGTTATATCCACCAGGCGACATCATCTATTCTGCAGGGGGAAGCTCTGATCAAAATGTATGGGTGTCTTGAATTTTTGAGCGGGACATGTTAATAAAATCCTATTTGCGTTATAAAATATAAGGTCTTCGATTGTATGGTTTTTTTATAAAATACTTGACAGGCACGAGGCGGTTCAGAGATTTCGGGAAGGCTTCAATAACGACGATGGTGAGATTGTTTATTTTTTATGTCAAAGATGGCAGGTGGCAGAAGAGCAGACGAATCACTTAATGGTAAGCGATGGTAAGCAAGCCGCCGCTCATGGACACTCGCGTCACCAGTCGAATCACATATGCGCTGCCAACCTTTATTCCCCCCTTTTTCCGGATGAAGCCTCCGGTACCCTGACTCACGCAGCGGATCACAGCACAGTGCTGCTTCACGCCGGTTTTCTGTGAAGCCGTGGTATCACTCCGGTCGAGCCGGCCCATTCATTCCGAAGCGTGGCTCTCCCACGGCCAAAACTCTCACACGAGTATAACTTTGTAAGTATAAGGGCTAAAATTACAAAGGGTAGCCATTTACCGGCCATTAGGCAAACCTAGAGAGCTCTTCTATTTGTGATTTTTTGTAATATTTTGATTCATGTGTTTTTTCTTTATATTTCGTTTTTGTTTATGTGTGTGTTGAACAAATAAATGTTTTTATCTTATGTCTAAATAATTGTACGCTAACTTAATTTGATATTTCTTTTTGAAGATAGAAGTAAATAAAAAATATTTATTCAGCAAACAAAAACTTATGATTACTTATGTTTTAATCTAACATAGCTATTAAATAGTCAAGTTTCGTTCTGAAATTGTCTAAGCGAAAAGGTGACCCTCAGCATAATGCCAAGACATATACGAGTATAATGCCGAGGCGCTGGTTTTCAAGGGCACCTATGGGTAGATGATAGAGGCACTATGCATAAAATTACTAATATTACTAGAATGTTTTTAGCTGCTAATCCTTAGCAATCATTTTGTATTAAACAGTTTATTACTGATTTCGCCCTGCAGTTTATTAGTGTTAAATTAAGTAACTACTACTCTTTGTGACCTATGAGGGGAACCTAAGTAGTCATGCTCACTCAAATGTCTCTGAGGCTGTGGCGCTATGTGGCGGGTCATTGCATTCCCTCTGATATACGTCATACTTGTAAACAGGTGCCACCTTTTGGGACTGGTCTGCTTCGGTTTACCTCATAATATTTATTTTATTATTTCATATATTTTATTTTGTGTTACAATTAAACTGTATGGCTTGGTATGATGATGATACAACATTGTATGAATGTTTGGTGATTAAAAAGAGTAACTGGCGAGTTTCTTGCCGCATCTTCACGACCAGAAACAACTTTCCGAGCCGGCGGTAGAATCGCATTAGGTTTGTTTATTTTTTAGAATATTTTATGGGTCAAAATATATATATGTATTAAATTAACATGTAAATTATACCTACATAAGTAAGTACTTATAAATAATTTTAAATTATTTAAATGTATGACGATTTGTAAGTGCTGTGTACAAGCCTATGCAAATAAAGATTTTTTTGACTTTGACATTATACAGATAAACGAGCAGATATTGATTTCTTAGTAACGTGTATTTTTAATCACTCGAAGTTGGCAGAATTATAGATGTTTCGCAAGACACAGTAGCAGCCATTATAAAAAAAAAGATTTCTTAGTAATACGGTTTTTGATTTACTCTAAGGATACGGTTCCCATTTTTCTCTTGTTGCCCTGTTGGTTTAGTGGTTTAAGTACCGGGCCATGATCTCAGGGTTCTGTGTTCAATTCCCGGGTCGAGCGAAAAGTATGTTTCGATTTTGTCGGACATAGCTCGGGTTTGTGATCACCAATCCGCATTTGGCAAGCGTGGTGATTAAGCCTAATCCCTTCATAGTAGCGATAACTTGGTTTCTATGATGGAGGCCTTTGCCCAGCAGTGGGGTATTTCATAGGCTGATTTAAAGAAAAACGGTCCCATTTTTCTCTTGTAGGTACCCTAAGAACGCTTGGTTATTCAAAACTATAGCGCACTCAATATAACAACGCATTCAGGGAACTGATGGGGCTTCCTCGACACTCCAGCGCATTGGGGATGCTAGCTGCTGCTGAAGTAGACAGGCTGTCGGCTATCATTAGGAAGCGCATTGCATCCCCCTGATGAAGCGAGTGCGGGGCAGCTCCAACAATCTCCTGAGGACCGTTGCGACGAGACTGGACGCGGACTGTGCTATCATGGGGCACTGGACCCGCGTCCATCTCGTCAAAGATACTAAAATAAACTATAACCCGTATTTGTACAACAAATTTGAGGTAAAATTGCTAGTAACACATATAGACCTGTGTCTGAAATAAATGAATATTAATTTATTTATTTCTCATATGACTATAACAAATAAATAAATTAATATTCATTTATTTTTTCAATTTGACTATATTATAGTCAAATTGAAAAAGTGGTAACTAAAAATTTAAATCATGCTACAGTTGATTGTTGTTTGTTGTAATGTTTTTTTTATTTTAGATGTCTGGTTTTTTTTTTCATTTATTGTCTGGCAAGGTGCAAAGATAATAGGTGGACTATAAAGCTTACCGAATGGCAACCAAGAGTGGGACGACGTCCTGTGGGTAGACCACCTGCCGATGGTCCGACGATATTGTGACGGCAGTGGGGAAACAATGGATAAGGCTGGCAAGGGACCGAAGGGAATGGCGGGATAAAGAAGAGGCCTATACTCAGCAGTGGGTGGATGTGGGCTGATATGATGATGATGATGATGATGACGATTGTCTTAAATTCATTGCTACTATGATGAGTTTAGGTTAAATCACTCCGCTTGCCTAACGGCGATTTTTGATCACGAGCTATGTTCGGGAACATACCTTTGCTCGACCCGGAAATCGAACACAAGACTCCGAGATCACGGCATGGTACTTAAACCACTTGACCAACAGGGCATTTCCCCT
Source organism: Marasmia exigua (assembly GCA_019059595.1). Taxonomy (NCBI): domain Eukaryota; kingdom Metazoa; phylum Arthropoda; class Insecta; order Lepidoptera; family Crambidae; genus Marasmia; species Marasmia exigua. The sequence continues at coordinate 11,274,058 of CM032485.1, forward strand.
ATTTCCATGGAGGCCTTTGCCCTGAGGTAGGACAGTTTATAGGCTGATACTTTTTTCTTCTTGGTTTTTTTTTATTTGATTGATCATTGATCTCTAAAAGGGCCTTTAGTTGTTATGGAGAATGTAACTTTTTACTCATACACCTTGTATTACTAGTGATGTATATCTAAACAAAACTACGGTAAGGTAAAGGGTCCACGGGTTACGAGCGGACCCTGAAACGGCACAATAAACTTAATTTGATGGCTGTCCGACACTTCTTTAGCTGTTAATCCTTGGCGTTTATTAAACAGAATATGCTTTGTTCTTTTGTCAGTATTTGGTCAGTTTTTGGATTTCCGTAACCGTAGGGTAAAAAAGGCCTGACGACATTAAGAAATACGCGTGCGTAAAATTATAGATTTCTTTATTGGCCACAGAACACAAATTTAAACGCGAGTGTCATAAATACTCAAATAGGACTAATAGCCAACTAGGCCCAACCTCTGCATTTGCTGCAGTGGCCGAAGCCGCTGCAGCGCCTTTTTTCAAGCAGAGCCTTGGGCGACGTACCGCACACATACATACAACAAGAAGAGGCAAAAGAAGAAAAAAAGCAATATAAATAACATAGTTTTAAGTTTTCATACTTTATTTTGAGTGCAATAAAAGTATATTCATTCATTCATTCATTCATAAAGTAAGATAAAAATCAAGTAATATAAAAACAAAGAAACACAGAAATGAAAATAAACAGGATTGTGTAGTATGTGACGGACGGTGTCTGATTAGCAGAGACCTAACCCGGTAGAGAGCCCCTCTTAGCATGCATAAGGTGCATTTTCACTGGGTCATCAAAAAAAGGGTACAAGAGGGTAATGGGGTCACTTAAGAGAGGACTCAAAAAAAATATCAAAAAGAAAGTATTTATTGCAACCGCCTGTAAACATAATTTACTTATTAAACTATCATTAGAGATCAATTTCAGTCACTTTGGCAATCAACTTTAGAACGAATAAAAAATTTAAATAAAACATATTTGACTCCCATTACACGAACATTGGGGTAATGGTGATCATCAGTAGGGGCAATCGGAGTCAAATAAAATCTAGCATAAATCGCAAATATAACCTTTAGCTGACACCCATTCAGTGCAGTCCATAGTCCACACGAGGTACACCTGTACCACATCTCGCTGTTTCTCCGAATTCTTCGCAAACTAGGCATCTGTTTCCAGCATCATCCTCATCGTCCTGGCATAAGTATTACTTGGCGATTTGCCTTTTCAGGACCCTTCTTCTGTACTTTAGTCTTTTTTACTTATTCTTTGCCTTTCCATCTCACCTGACTCTCATTTGCCACAACTACACTAATGAGTTAAAAAAAAAAATCTTGAATACACATCACAATTTGAAACGTCTAACTAAGTAACTGTAAATGTCATAATTGCATACTGCAAGATATTGAGCACTTACCTTCTAATTTGCATTTACGTAAAATTACATCAGCGGAGCGCAAAAACATAACATGGTCGTTTCTTAGTGGCGCATGGGTCAATAGGCGCGAGCCGCAAGGGCTGAGGACGCTGATTACTTGTCGCGGTCTCATGTTGAGTTTCGTGGTGGTGTGGGTGGCTCCCATTGTCTTCTGACTCCCATTACCGTACTCTAGATAATTATACCAGATCTCCCTAATCCTGAATCATGGTTTAAGCGTATCTCGTGTTCCAAGCCGACAGCTTTGCTAAGCACACGCAAAGATGAGAAGTTATGAAAATATGGAACACTGGATTCCCTCAAAGTTGGCAGCCCTATCATACTCGACACATACGAAATGCTTTCTATACTATGCCAAAGCTATTCAACTTGTCCCCGAGTGAATAACAGCCCTAACTTCAAAGATAACCCTGTACAACCACAGTATGAAGATAACCAGTGACACAAATAACCGGTCTAATTTCTAAATATAAAAATAAAAGTTGTTTATTTCATACCATAGTTTTAGTTTTAGAAGAATTCAGCTAGGCTGGGCAGCATTTGGTAAACTTCGTCAAGTCTTCTCGTCACACATCCCTCAAAGTCTTAAGTCGAAAGTCTTCGACCAGTGCGTCCTTCCGGTCATGACTTAGGGTGCCGAGACGTGGACACTCACGGCTGGACTAGTCCACCGGTTCAGTCTCTCAAAGAGGGCCATGCTCGGAGTATCTCTGAAGGACCGCATCAGAAATGATGTAATCCGACAGAGAACCAGAGTCACCGACATAGGCCACCGAATTAGCAAACTGAAGTGGCAGTGGGCTGGTCATATTAGCCGCAAAACTGACAGCCGTTGGAGCCGTAAAGTCGTTGAGTGGAGACCGCGACTCGGTAAGCGTAGTGTAGGACGCCCTGCGACAAGATGGGATTATGACATTCGAAGGCTGGCTGGTGTGGGCTGGATGAGAGTGGCCGAAAATCGGGAGCATTGGCGTGCATTAGGGGAGACCTAAGTCCAGCAGTGGACGAGTGTGGGTTGCTGACGATGATGATGATGATATTCCACCAGGTCACTCTATCCTCGGCCGCGTGGATCGCATCATAGACTGTGGTGTTTATTCTTCTTCTTTTTCATCTGCATTCTTTTTTAAATATGCCCTCTTTATTACTATTTTATTGCAATTTTCTTTTTCAATTATTTTAATTATATTATATTACAATAACAGTATTTAAATTGAGAGTGTCATATAAAACCCTGCCGGTTTGTCCTTGACACGGTTACAAATGAGTCGCTTATTTAACTAAATAAAAATAATATTTTATTAGTAATAATAAAGTATAACATGACTTATTTATAATACATTATTGTCTAGACGACCGCGCGCTGCGAGTCGTTTGCGTAGGTACCTATGCCGATGCATCTCGCTAACACTGAGCTGCCCATTACTTACTAGAATTGTGTTTATAATATTTTAAACCTGCCAACCTTCAAACCCCTCCTTTTCCTCGCATTGAACCTCCAGTACCCTCACTCACTCAACAAAACTCAACAAAAGACGCTGCTTCAAGTCGGATTTTTGGGTAGATAGTAGGTATCAATCCGGCCGAATCGAGCTGGCCTATTCATGCCGAAGCTCTTCTACTGTGAGTCCTTAGATGAATGAATGAATGGATCTTTATTTGCATAAATACGGTACATAGCAGGTCTTATGATATTAAAAGAGAGATCGACATACTTAACCATAACATGGCATGCAAATCTATGTAAGAATTTATATTAAGAATTAAGGTTAAAATTACAGTATATTTCATTCAATCCAACTATTTTTTTTGTATTATTTGTCACATTAACGCATGTCAAGGTCCTTCGTTTCTATTAGTGAGTAACACAAATGTCAGATAAAATTTATTATTTAAAAAAAATATAATTAGGTAGGTATAGCACCTTCTATAAAATTTGATTTGACAAGTCATTCTTTCACAGAGTAGTAGCACTTTTCCCCAAGTAGATGAAACAGTTCATATTTCAATCTTTTTATATTAATGTACACATGAGCCACTGGCTAGGTATATTATAATGTGGTATAACTCCCTAAGCTCCAACTTAAATGAATAACAACTCTCATAGGTTATCCAACTCCGTGCTAAATTACAGTCTCATACATTTATTCTGAATTTGGTTGTGTTCGATGTTGGTACACTAATGTTCGATTTTATCTCATTTGTTGATTTGGTTTCAATCAACTCGTATTCTATATCTATTTCACTATTCCAGTCGGAGATGACTTGTTCATGCTTTTTGGATGTGTCTTTAGCCGAAACGTTGATGGCCAGTTTGGTGATTTTCGGTGGATGGGGTGATTTTCGACGACGAGACGACATTAGCATACGTGGTGGTGGCGGCGGCGAGGGACACAGAGGGAACAGCTCGAAGCTCCTCCCGTAGAAGTTGCATCTCCTCGCGCACAACTCCCGCAATCATGCGGCGTAAATCTGTGCCCGTTACTTACGCGGCATGAAGGCCTGTCCACGGCACCCGGTGCAGCGCACTTCGAGGTGTCGGTCTCGTAGTCAACAAGGTTATTTAAGCCAAAAAGGTTAACGATTTGAACATTTGTTACCATTAATTTGGTAAAAATTAGGACTCACATTGATACATGCTTTTTTTTCGTGGACTCGATCACACGTTTAGCGACGCAATAATTCCGCCAAAATCAATGGTAAATTTAAAAAATGATGATTCATTTCTTAATGTCAATTTAACTCATCGCCTACTGTTTCAGACTATCAAACTTTCAATTAATACATTTTGTGTTGTCTAAATGTGTATGTCAGTGTTTGTTTTGTTTGTTTTAGCTGGTGTTTAAAATAATAACCCTAACTCAATTAATTAAAGAGAACCAGCTCATTAATCCAATTTCCAACGGAACGCGTCTCTTTAATCACTTGACATTGGCAGAGTTGTCTCATAAGAGCAACACCAAGCCATAAGAAAAAAAAACAGTAGTTTGCTAGGAAAACCTCTATATTAAAAGATATTGGAAAACGAATGGCCGTAATTTTAATGCTATGTTAATTTTAAATTTCTCTTTCGTTAAAAACGATAGAGAAAAACCAATTTTCACAGTGGATTTGTCGATAAAATTGATCATTTGACTCACCCTCACGGGTGGGACACTGATCACTGGACATACTGTATGTGTACCTATGACATCTCTAACCCACCGATAGAATAGGCTTAAAACTACATATGTATATTAAATTGCATTACAAATAGTCTGAAGGTCATTCACCGAATACGTATAATAATCATTATTTGCTAACAGAATTCATGTATTTGGTATCATGCCAAGCTTTACTTTTGTGGTCCATCTAGGTTTTGTGGTTTCAATCAAATTCATTTAATCAATAGCGCGAACATGATTAATATTTCATCGCACCGAGTGGTAGTGTTGCTGCTCAATAGTCCACTATCGATAATCTATCGATAATTGAGTAAGAAAACAATAGTAGATAGGTATATAGGTTTTTTTTGCAATTTATTGTTAAAAAAAATTTAAGTGCATTATTTACTTAATTAAAAATAATAGTGTTGATAGGTCCAATAGTTTTAATACAATAGATAGTGGATTTGATATTGATCATACTTTTGTTGGTATCAATACTATCGTGACAATTTCAATATTCGGCTCCAATATTATTTATAAATTGTATAAGTTGTGCATAATCATAATCACAGATAGCTATATTGTTGCAATTCATTGTAATTTGCAGTGCACTTTTTTGCACTTAATGTCAAATAAAACCACAGACTGGATCAAACTGTCAATTTTTTTTTCACTAATTGTTTTTTTAATCATTTCGTCAACGTGTCAACATTGACGATATGAAACAATCGATGGCGCCACTGTCGCTTTTATAAATAAGTTATAATTCTATCTTCTTCCGTTCTATCTAGTAATTTATCTCACATTATCATTTATTTATGTACATTAGTATTTATTTATTTATGGTTACACATTAACACGGTCGTCACTCACAACAGGTCCTGCCAGAATACCAGCGCTGCCGCGGTATTTCTGTCATGGCAGCACCATGCTGAGGCCAGGACCTGATTGACCTCACACTTCACACACGCCCACTTATTTAGAATATTTTCATTATATAACTGTGTATTTACCTACCTATCGTCTGTTCTCGTACTCACCTTTGTCTGTAGTTTTAATGTGTTAATGTTACCTTACCTATGTTTTCTAATGAATGTTTATTGTTAAATTATTTATTGTGATGGTCAAAAAAATTTTTCTTTCTTTCTTTCTTTCTTTCTATAATATAAAAAACTCAGTATCAATAGTATTGCAGTAATATGATACTATCATACCAAAGTGAGCCAGCAATACTATCGATATTACAGATGATTTCCGAGGCCAACTATCGTTACACTACCGAGCGGCATTATCGATGTTCCCAGTCATTTGGTCAAATTGTATCGGAATTATTTTCAGTAACATCGGAAAATCGGAAAGTTTTTGCGCAATTGATTTATTTACGATTGGGACGAGTTTTGCGATTTCAGTATTGTTTCTGATAGTTTTGTAAAATTTATTGTTGTCCGAAACAAATTGTAGCGATTGGTAGATAAGAAAGGTTGATAACCCCAGTTTTAAGGCTGAGGCGATTCACTTCCCCCGGTCCGGCGAATTACTTAGTAGTACATAATGATATATACCGATGATATATGCCGTGTGGTCCCCAGCAGAGTAGAATAGGCCACCCTCACTCTTACCGAGGTGTCGTAAAAGGCGACTAAGGTAAAGCTGCAGTCATGATCATCAGCATCCAGAGAAGGAAAACTCTGCATTTATATCAAAACCCTCGCCAACCCGTCTGTCAAGCGTGGTGAGTATGGCAATTACCCCTCATGTGATTGAGGGAGGCCCGTGCCCCAGCAGTGGGGACTTAAATGTGCTGATGATGATGAATGATATATAAATTACTCGTAGTCACACCAGTGTGACAAACTTAGTGTGTTATACTATGTAGCTGACTCCTTAAGGTAACGGGTAGGACACACTAGCGACGCCAGTCGATTTTAATTTTTAGCTACTAAGCCGGATCTATTTTAAACAATTTCGGAGTTACAACCTCTCGGTAAACACCTATACTATTTATTTAATCATGGTCATCATGGTCAGCCCATTTAAGTCCCCACTGCTGGGGCACGGGCCTCCCTCAATCACATGAGGGGTAATTTCCATACTCACCACGCTTGGCAGACGGGTTGGCGAGGGTTTTAATATAAATGCAGAGTTTTCCTTCTCTGGGTGCTGATGATCATGCCAGCAGCTTTACCTTAGTCGCCTTTTACGACACCTCGGTAAGAGTGAGGGTGGCCTATTCTACTCTGCCGGGGACCACACGGCACACACATTTATTTATTTAATACTTATACTTAACTTTTTGGTCTGCTTTAGCACTCGAATTTTGGATTACCGCCAAAAGTGGCCGCTTTTGGTGTGAATCAATTTTTCGTGTACAAAAACGGACCCAACATGGTTATGTAATACATAGTATAAGTGTTTGCCGAGAGGTTGTAACCCCGAAATTGTTTAAAATAGATCCGGTTTAGTAGCTAAAAGTTAAAATCGATTGGCCTCGCTAGTGTGCTCTACCCGTTACCTTAAGGGATTCGTTACGTAATCGCAGCGCCATACTTTGTCACTTTTAAATACGGTATTTGACATTTTTTTTTTTATTTTTGCAATCAAAAGACCTCTTAATAATAGAAACATCGTTGAAAGAATTACTTGATTCTCATTTAAAGCACCTGAGATATCACAACTTTAAAATCACATTATTTTGGGCAAACCCAAAATGCTCCATACAAAATGGCTACTGAGATGTGACGTCACACGATAGTATTTTGTATGCATTTCATTTGAATTTTGTATGGTAGCTATATCAAAAGTTTCGTTTATGTCAATGGTTCTATTATAGAAGTTGGTGCAGATTGTATGGGTTATTCAATGGTATAATTATTTTTTAATAATTTCATACTTTTAAAATAGACTTGCCCATGAATTTTTGAATGACCATAAAACCGGCTAGACGCTATATTTTTAATTGAGAATTTTTGCTATTGGCACATATTTTCCCACATTTTGATAAAATATTTATATTTTGTAAAAATTCAAGCTTAGTCAAATACCCTATTCCGAGTGAGAGAGAAGATATTAATTATGCTTCTGAACGATAGAAGGAGCTCTTCAGTTTTTATACAAATTGCTTACAATACGCAAACGATACGAATTTAAACTTAAGGTGACTGGTAGGACACACTAGCGACGCCATGTGACGTAAATTGTTAGTAACTAAACCGAATATCTTTTTAACAATTTCAAAACTGCAGCCTCTCGGAAAACACTTATGCTTTTTAGTTAATAATAAATACTTAACTTTAAGTCGGTTTTTTACTCGAAATTTGAATTACCGCCGAAAACGGCCACTTATGGCGTTAATCCGAATTTCGAGTGCAAAAAAAGTAACGCAAAATTATTAAATAAGTACTATAATTTGTTTCATAGAGACTCCCGCTCCGAAATTGATTAAAATAGATCCGGTTTAGTAGCTAACAATTTAAAGTGATTGGTGTCGCTAGTTAGGTACCCGTCGCCTTAAAATCAGTGGTAAAGTTTTATACATTTATCGAGAACTTAAAACCCCGCCAACCTGCCAATTTTAATGTGAACAAGATCGTTATCTACCAAAGTTAAATTAAATAACTTGTTTTTCTCTGAGGAAATTTAGACCATACTTCATTAAAAAAGTTTACAGACAATACAGGCCCGAACGGATATAATTTTTGGGATTCTTTTGAAATTGAAGGCCTCAAAAACGTTTGTTTACCATAAGAATTCCTATAATTAATTATATCATCATCATCATCATCATCATTTCAGCCAATAGACGTCCACTGCTGGACATAGGCCTCCCCCAATGTTCTCCACACAGATCGGTCCTGTGCCGCCCGCATCGAATGGATTCCCGCGATCTTCACCAGATGGTCGGTCCACCTTGTGGGGGGCCTGCCACGGCTGCGACTTCCTGTACGTGGCCTCCACTCGAGGACCTTTCCGCCCCAACGGCCGTCTGTTCTCCTCGCTATGTGCCCTGCCCATTGCCACTTGAGGCATGCAATCCTTTGGGCTATGTCTGTAACCTTAGTTCTCCTGCGGATCTCATCATTTCTGATACGATCACGCAGGGAGACTCCGAGCATAGCTCTCTCCATTGCTCTCTGAGTGACTTTGAATTAATTATATGTTCGATATTAATTAAAGTTCAGTACAATATTTGCCCGGTTGGTCTAGTGGTTTAAGTACCAGGCCGTGATTTCAGGGTCCTGGGTTCAATTTTTTGGGTCGAGCAAAGGTATGTTTCAAGTTATTCGAACATAGCTCTGGATCGCCCTGTTGGTCTAGTGGTTTAAGTACCGGACCGTGATCTCAGGGTCCTGAGTTCGATTCCCGGGTCGAGCGAAAAGTATGTTTCGAGTTTTCGGACATATCTCGGGTTTGTGATCACCAATTCGCATTTGGCAAGCGTGGTGATTAAGCCTCATCCCTTCATAGTAGCGATAACTTGATTTCTATGATGGAGGCCTTTGCCCTGCAGTGGGGCAGTTTATAGGCTGATATTTTACGTTCAATGATTATTAAACGACGTGGTTCCCCCGAAGTGATTACATAAATAATAATGTAATCTCCAAGAGAAAATCACAAAGATTAATGAACGTTTATGAATAAAACCCCACATCTTCGCAACTAGAAATAAAAATAGATCAATCACAATTTCTGTTCCTACGACCCTTTTCTTTCCCAGTCTATCTACGTTAACATTGAATCGTTCCCTCGCTCATGGCAAACAAGCAAACTTTTCACCATCAAACTTGGCCTGAAGATATCCCATTTTCTGAATGAGTTACAAAACGGTCGACTATTGTTCCGACGATTCCGGCGGAGGTGAATTCTGTTATTTGTTTCTTCTTGTTTTTGTTGTTTTGTGCTGTCCTGTTGTTTTTACTTTGGTGACGGGTAGGGCACACTAGCGACGCCAATCGATTTTATTTTTTAGCTACTAAACCGGATATATTTTAAACAATTTCGGGGTTACAACCTCTCGTCAAACACCTAAACTATTCATTTAATACTTATAGTTAACTGTTTGGTCTGCTTTTGCACTCGAATTTTGGATTACCGCCAAAAGTGGCCGCTTTTGGCGTGAATCAATTTCTCGCGTACAAAAACGGACCCAACATCTGTCCATTGTTATTTAATAAATAGTATGAGGGCCGTGTGGTCCCCGGCAGAGTAGAATAGGCCACCCTCACTCCTACCGAGGTGTCGTAAAAGGCGACTAAGGTTAAGCTGCTGGCATGATCATCAGCACCCAGAGAAGGAAAACTCTGCATTTATATCAAAACCCTCGCCAACCCGTCTGGCAAACGTGGTGAGTATGGCAATTACCCCTCATGTGATTGAGGGAGGCCCGTGCCCCAGCAGTGGGGACTTAAATGGGCTGATGATGATGATGATGATGATAAGTGTTTGCCGAGAGGTTGTAACCCCGGAATTGTTTAAAATAGATCCAGTTTAGTAGCTAAAAATTAAAATCGATTGTCACCTTAAAAGCTTTACAGCATGACTCCGAAGCGACAGCTTTGCGTACGACGTATCAACCTCATTGTCATCTTAGCGTGTAATGAAGAGTTTTCCAAAGACAGTCAGTCGGTTGTCCTGGTGACACGCTTTGCTTGCGCGATGCAAAAATGCATAGCGCCATCTACCGGAACAACAACGCACCGCCCGTGCATGCTTGTTTACTTTGTACAGTTATATTTTATTACGCCCCTTTGATCTAATGGTTTAAGTACCGGGCCATGATCTGGGGGTCCTGGACTCGATTTTTAGATCGACCAAAGGTATGTTTCGAATTTTTCGAACATAGCTCGGGTTTGTGATCACCAATCCGCAACCAATCCGCATTTGGCAAGGATGGTGGCCTAATCCCATCATAGTAGCGATGCTTTGATTTCTATTATGGAAGCCTTTGTCCTGCAGTGGGACAGTATGTAGGCTGATACTTTATATTGTATAATAAAACGTGATTTAAGATAAGTACTGGTGTTAATGCTATGAGTAAGAACTAAAATACACATTAATATAAAACGAAGTTTAAAGTTGTACATAGAACTGAGGGTCGATTCAACAAATCTTAATTCGATACACAAATCTGACATTATACCATAGAATCAAGCCTAATCTAAGGGGCTAAATCTAAACTGCCCTGATACATCACAATATCAATTTGTATGGACCGTGGGAGACCGCTTCAGCATTAATGGGCCGGCTCGACCGGAGTTGTTTCGCTGCGTGAGGGTACGGAAGGCCCAATCCGGGGGAGGTTGGCAACGCACTTGTGACTCCACTGTTGTCGCGGGTGTCAATGGGCGGCGGCAATCGCTTACCATCAGTTGATCCACCTATCACATAAAGAAACATACTTTGTCATCTCAAGAACAATCACAGTATGAATAGATTAACCAGATAAACTACGATTCGACTATACTAACTTAAATTAATGTTACCTACATTCATCATCATCAGCCCATTTAAGTCCCCACTGCTGGGGCACGGGCCTCCCTCAATCACATGAGGGGCAATTGCCATACTCACCACGCTTGGCAGACGGGTTGGCGAGGGTTTTGATATAAATACAGAGTTTTCCTTCTCTGGGTGCTGTCATTGGTCAATGGTAGTGTATTTCATTCATAAATTCTGATTGAAATATGACTCCGACTGCTACGACTCTCTGGTTCGAGTGTAGGTATCACTTACTTCTGACCATTTTGATCAACTTAACTGTTTAAGTTATGTTGAGTGAGGGTACCGGAGGCCCATCATCATCATCAGCAACCCACACTCGTCCACTGCTGGACATAGGTCTCCCCTAATACACGCCACTGCTCCCGATTTTCGGCCACTCTCATCCAGCCCACACCAGCCAGCCTTCGAATGTCATCATCCCATCTTGTCGCAGGGCGTCCTACACTACGCTTACCGAGTCGCGGTCTCCACTCAAGGACTTTACGGCTCCAACGGCTGTCAGTTCTGCGGCTAATATGACCAGCCCACTGCCACTTCAGTTTGCGAATTCGGTGGGCTATGTCGGTGACTCTGGTTCTCTGTCGGATTCCTTCAGAGCGGTCCTTCAGAGATACTCCGAGCATGGCCCAATACGGGAAAACGGGTGTCCATGGGAGGCGGCAATCGCTTATGTGATCTGCTCGTCTGCCACCTATCACATAAAAAAAAATATGACATCGTCTGCCAGGAGTCTTTGCTTGCAGCACAGTGCGGCGTATTGCGGTAAATATCAAGGTGGTCATTTAATTTATAGTATAGAAGTTTTTTTTTTATGTGTTATAAGTTTGTTATATTACGTACAAAATGTTACTTCGACATGGTACTAAAGTGTTAAGCTGCTTTTGATGCTGAAGCATTGCCGCCGCCGTCCATAGATACCCGAACAGCAATGGAGCCAGAAGTGCGCTGCCAATCTTTTTCCCTTCCCCGATAGTTAGGCTTCCGGTGCCGACACTTCGTTTACTGACCGTTCGATGAGTATGGGCCGTTCTGTTCCTTCATTTTGTATGGGAAATGAAAAAAAACTTTTATGCGTTTCGAAAAAAAATTAAGATAAAAGATGTTCTAAATTTACGTGATACGTGTTTAAAAGGATTCACTGTTTACACCCTGTATGTACAAATATATTTAAATACTGTCTATTTAGGTATACAGGGTGTATCTGTGAACATTTACATCCCTTTATCCATTATGAACAAAATTTGTTCTATAACTTTTGGAAATTCGCAAGAAAAAATTTCAACTTTTCATACAAATTCGGTCACGTGACTTGGTTCTGTATGGGGAGTCGAAAAATTTTTCGATAAATTTCGAAAAGTCGTTGAACAAATGCTGTTCAGAATGGTTGGTAGAACACGAGGTTAAAGGGATGTCAATGTTCACAGATACACCCTGTATTAGCACTGGAAAAACTGAGCACGTCCAATCGAATAGAAAGCCAAGTTAACCGAAGAGGATAATGGCAAACCTCCATATAACTTTTTTGTTAGTATATTTTTTGCGTCTTGGTATGAAAAATATGTAATAATATACAGCTTGGAGTTCTTCAACGTTGACGTTAGGTACACGATTGTCTTAAGTCTGGTAATAAAGATATATCAGTTTGAAGGAGGTTATTATCTGAACAAATAATATGTAATTGAACAAAGTAAATATTTACAGTATTTTTATGTCCAATATTTACAGATAGGTACTGTTGGCGCGCGAGCGCTCTCGGGTCGAATCGGCGACCCTCGGACAGCATCGCACCAACCAACGCGCCGCGGGGACTCCGCGGGGAGCGCGGGGACGCCCGGCGCCTACGCGTCTGCCACCACCGACACTCCGCGATCCGACAGGCTAGGCAATAGGCGCGTCTCCCCTTTTTTGCCAGCAATAAACCTATTTAAATCTACAGTCCACCTTTTATTTCAAGTTCTTTAGTTAGGACCCTAACAGGCACTTTAAACAAAGTTCCAAGAAAGTAGGGGTTACTTTTGACCAGGTAAAACCCCAAAAGCTCGCTCCGAACTTAGTAGAGGGGATTCGCAATTCACGCCCTGTTGCTAGGGGCGTTTAAGAATACTGCCAAGATTTTCCCGGCCTGTCGTAAGAAGCCACTAAACGGGCTTTCGGAGTGCGTGAGCGTATCCACTGCTGGGAAGTGGCTTGCTCAGCATACGATTCCTCGGGGGACGACATTACTGGGTGTCCTGGTAGTCCGTACTGTATTGCGAAAGATAGGGGTGAAGAGGCGAGCGCGATTAACGGTACGGTATAGTCCCGGCTGTGGGGATTCCGACCGCGATTGCGCGGAGATGGACACCCTAGGGGTTTTAGTTAGGGTTTGAGTCCCACACACCACCATGTTTCCTACATGTAGCAAGGTGACGGCCATGATGTTTTCCCCTGGGAAAAAAGGGGATTCGCAACTCGAAGCCATAATAAATAGAAACTGTCATTTAAAATACAGTTTATATAAGATATTGAGCTCCTTTTTAAATGACAATATTTTTTCTGGAGTTAGGACATCATTTTGTAATAACAATATTTTAAGACGGTAAATAAATAAATCAACAAATATTTCACCATTGTTCTGTCTTACCTCTAGCCAAAATTCAAATAAGCTTCCAATACTAAATTTAATTAGCTCCAACTGAATTTACTGTAAAGGAAATTATGAGACAGGAGCCTCCCGATGTCTTTTTGTTTGCCTCTCTTTTTGTTTTATTTTGAACCCTATTTACTTCGAAATAAGATTAAACGAAGTGATAGGTACTTTCCCCAATTTGTGAGACCTTAAGATAAATTTAGAGTTTCTGAAAGCGACTGCAGACTAGCGTTCTTTGCGTGAAAAGTATAATCTTAGTTAACCGCATTACAATTTTTACACAAAAATTGGATAAAATAAAAAAAAACTTGAAACTGAAACTCAAAAATGTTTTTTTTTCATCAAACCTATACGTGTGGAGTATCTATGGATAGGTCTTTAAAAATGATGTTGAGGTTATTAACACAATTTATTTCTTAACGCAATACTTTGCGCAAAAGACGCTCCCAAAGTGGTAAATTGTGTGTGTCCCCCTCTCTAACTTCTATAATAAATGAATTATAAAACTAAAAAAAATATATGATGTACATAATCATGAAAACTAACAAGGAAAATTGGTTTGGACTAGATCTAGTAAAAAGTTTTTTTGATACGTTATAAACCGTAAACCGCAATTTACCTTCCATATATCTTACTTGCTGCTACGGAACACTTCATGGGTGAGTCCGACTCGAACTTGGCCAATTTTTTTTACTGCTTGAAAAAATTTAATTCCAAACCTCTATAAGATTTTAAACTTTCGCGTAGCATTATACAAATAATTAATGCACACGGGACAAAACGCGGCTTTTTTTTAATTGCTCGCTTTCCAAGCGCACAAGTCGAGTATGATAAATTATTATACATATTTTTGGTTGATTTCCTTCATCTTAGTATTTATGTATTAGACCGCTATAAGGTGAGGGGTAGGGCACACTAGCGACGCCAGTCGATTTAAATTTTTAACTACTTAACCGGATCTAAAATTGATTCAATTTTTTGCGTACAAAAACTGACCCAACATAGTTGCATGGTTATTTAATAAATAGCATCAGTCTTTGTCGAGAGTTTGTAATCCCGAAATTGTTTAAAATAGATCCGGCTTATAAGCTAAAAAATAAAATCGATTGGCCTCGCTAGTGTGCCCTAACCGCTAGTCTGATATCAATGTAGGTACAGTCCGAGCCCGTGGCAAAAGTTGGAACTAAAGCTGTTTTGACATTTTCGCATAGAAAAAACATTCTACAACGTCCCCCTGTCAATGTCACTTAAGTGCCTTCTGATCTTAGTCGGACTATAAAATAATAATCCATTTCTACATTCAAATACGGCGTCCATCAAAATCATCTTAGGTCCAAGAGCGAGGCCGGTGGACTTTGGCAAAGGTGAGAAAGGGACAGACGCGTTTTAAAGTTTAATCAAAAACAATCCATTTCAATATTATTAATTAGCGTCTCGAACGAGGTTTTGCTTCAGTCATGCAGGTAAAACGAAATGAATACGGTAAAGTTTTCAGGGTGACTTATTTAAAGAACTATTTTTTATTTTAATTAGTGAAAAAAGTCACTTAGAATCGGTCTTTTAGACATATCACGTGACTTTTGTCAAATGGAGTTAAATACATATCTAACAACGTTTGTTCTACGACTTTTATTAATTGAATAAAAGAAAATATACTTTTCATACATATTTGCTTACGTGACTAGGTCATCGAAAAATTATTCGAATAATTTACACGTCTTCACACATTATTCATATTGGTCGCTATACGTTTGGTGAAAGGGATGTAAATATTTTCCGATAAACCCTGTATACTTAATAGGTACTTATAGCTTGGTGGATTTACATGGAGACATAGGTTCGAATACTAGCGTGCACCTTTAGATTTTTAACTATGAGCTTATTACCATTAGCTTGACGGTAAGACGTGGCCGCTTACAATGTGTCGATTAAGGAGGCTCAAAGTCACCCAGAGAGCAATGGAGAGGGCTATGCTCGGAGTCTCCCTGCGTGATCGTATCAGAAATGATGAGATCCGCAGGAGAACTAAGGTCACAGATATAGCCCAAAGGATTGCATGCCTCAAGTGGCAATGGGCAGGGCACATAGCGAGGAGAACAGACGGCCGTTGGGGCGGAAAGTTCCTCGAGTGGAGGCCACGTACAGGGAGTCGCAGCCGTGGCAAGCCCCCCACAAGGTGGACCGACGATCTGGTGAAGATCGCGGGAATCCATTGGATACGGGCGGCACCGATCTGTGTGGAGAACATTGGGGGAGGCCTATGTCCAGCAGTGGACGTCTATTGGATGAATGATGACAGTAAGAGAAAACAACCTGAGGAAGCCCGCACGTTTCGGAAATTATTTTGAACGCGTAACCATGACTTCCAGTTGATCTGTTTCCCACTTCTTAGAGTATCCTGACGTGACCAGACCTTCGCAACCCTTAGGTTACGAAGGTCAGGTGGCTTCAATTACCAGATTCCCCAAATCTGTTCCATCAAAGACAACAGTTTCATCGACATCATCTGGATGGTTGGCAGTCTTCAACTGTGCGTTTCTCAAGAAACTTTCTGCTTCGTACGACCAAACTTTGGAATGAACTATCGCCTGCGGTATTTCCGGACAGATGCAAACCTTCAAGAAAAGAGAGTATTCCTTTTTAAAAGGTCGGCAGCGCACTTGTGACTCCTCTGGTATTGCAGGTGTTCATGGGCGGCGGTAATCGCTTACCATCAGGTGATCCGTCTGCTCGTCTGCCCCCTATCCCATAAAACAAATATCTAAGAACATGTTCCAATTGCAGGTACTCTGAGCTCCAAAGTGAAAGCTTTGGACGCAACTGGGAAAATCACGCTAGAATGATAACAAATTATTTTCTCGGTTGCGTCCAAAGCTGGCCCTTTGCAGCCCGAGCTCCGCTTAATGACTTAGTAAATGAGCAAACATGACTTGGTATAAGGGCATATTCCTTCCTTAAAAGCCGGCAACGTATATGTGATACATCGGGTGCTGCAGATGTCCATGGGCGGCGGTGATCACTCACCATCAGATTTGCCGTGATCTGCTCATTTGTCCACTATTATGTAAAAAGAAATATATTCTGATGATTTAAATGCCACCTCCACTCCTAAACAGTCGACGTTGAAAATAAATTCCTCAATTTATGTAAATTAATCGAGTTTCGTTTCGCTCATAAATGCCTGTCATTAAAACGGAAATGCTTAAATCCGCCTTCTCTCTAGGGATGTACCTTAAAAATCGAATGTTGTTAATCGATTTTTCTACTTTGTATACTTAATTAGCTACGAAAGGCATCCCCAGGGCAAACGCGTAACTTTTTAGACCTCGTCGTCTATTTCCATCTTGTGTGGTCATCGTCATCATTATTTCAGTCAATAGACCCCCACTGCTGGGTAAAGGCCTCCCCCAAAGTTCTCTACACATAGCGGTACTGTGTCGCTCGCATCCAAGGGATTCCCGTGACCTTCACCAGATCGTCGGTCCACTTTGTGAGGGGCTTGCCACGGCTGTGACTCCACTCGAGGACCTTTCTACCCAACTGATATCTGTTCTCCTTACAACGTAACACGTAGGTCAAAAAAACGAACGAACGAACGAACGAACGAACGAACTCTTCAATACCAATGTCACTTAGAAGTGACTTTCTTTCCCACTCATTACAAAACGTGATCTAAGAAATGTTCCCGAACGAACTGGTTCTAACCTCTTTTGTCATTATGTGTATTTTGAATATGCCATTTTCAGAAAAAAACGTCATAGAGAGTGAAAGAGATCCAACAGACCCTGACACAGATTCTATACGGGTGCGGTAGAGAAAGAACGTCTCCCAGCACGTCACCTCAGTACTAACGGCTTCGCGCGGTTATTTAACTGACTTCAAAAAACGGAGGTTCTCAATTCCTTCAATTCAATTATGTTTGTTCGCCTTTTACTTTGCCACTTATGAACCGATTTAGACGATTCTTTTTAGTTGGAAAGTAGATAGTCTCGTATTGGTACCATGATCAGGATATCAGGATCTGATGATGGAAGCCTGGAAAAATTGGGGGGAACTCTCAAATTGTATAGGGACACGTAATGTTTTTTTTTTTCAAAACTGCACCAGTATTTACGCCTGACTGTATTAATTTTGTGGTTCTGGTGTTAGTTATTTGGTGGAAGAAATAAGACACTAAAAAGCTTGAAAAAAAAATTTTTCTGCGGAAAAAAACCGCCTTCAACTTTGGTAACACCTTTTCTGTACTGTTATAAAATGTTATTTGAAGTTTATAAAGTGTTAAAAATATTATTTTACACTTTTTAGTTCGTGGTTTTTGAAGGCGGTTTTTTTTTCTTAAGTATGGCTTTCTATGAAAAGTCCAATTAGGGTGCATGTCTATGGTTAGACCAAACGAGATGGCATAAGGTAGAAAGTGTCTATTTGAATCGCGCCCGTGCTGCTATCGCTAAGTCAACCACTCAATTCACTCTAATAGTGTGTTAATTAAATTATACGATATACTCTTTGTCAGTGAATGTTATCGATAATAGCAGCTGGTTTAGCGGCGGTTCATTTGCCGTGCGACGGCGTGCGAGACCCGATAACGCAGGGTGCATCGTTGCGGTTTAAACTTCACTATATAGTTACAACATTGTAATGTTTTGAAACAGTTATCTCCACGCACAACTCTCCCATCTTATCGTGTTTTCATATGAAATAAGCAATATGGTCACGGGCTCACGGTCTAAGTATTTTAGGCCTGCTTATAACAATTTCTGTCTCGTTAGCGCATGGGTAGTGCGTCACACTTTAAGGCGACAGCTGCCCTTGGGGCCCGGGTTTGATCATCATCAGCCCATCGCAGTCCACTGCTGGACGTAGGCCTCTCCAATTGTTCGCCACTGTGATCTATCCATGGCTTCTCGCATCCAGCTCTTGCCAGCCATCCTGCGCAGCTCGTCCTAACCTAACCTAGCCAGAGGGCGCCCTACATTACGTTTGCCAAGACGCGGTCTTCACTCTAGAACTCGTTCACCCCATCGGTTGTCGGTTCTGCGGCTAATATGGCCAGCCTACTGTCACTTAAGCTTGCTAATCCGGTGAGCAATGTCGATGACTTTGGTTCTCTGCCGGATCACCTCATTTCGGATTGATCCCCAGGTTTGATCCCCGGCCGGTTAGTTCATCTCAGCGTAGAGTTGCCAGATGATCGGAAATCGGCGGGTCTATATTATGTGTGCTCTTAATATTGTCAATATTTTACCTGTTTGTACCATTTGTGTTCCTTGATTTTAACCCTAACCAGCACTTCACCACGTTGTCCACCGGAGTGGAGGGGAGAGGCACCCTTTTGCAGACCTGGCCCTCAGGGGAGGGACCCGACCCTGGCCTGTCGGCGCAGGGCACTCAGGTACAGCTGGGCTCTCCGCGGGGGGATTCGAACCCCTCTTACGCGGCCTACTAGTTAAACCTATCCAGCGACTCACCTACCCGTGGTACTGGGAATGGTGTCACGAGAACTGCCGAAAAGCTTTGCCCCGCAACACCGTCTTTTGTATGCTTTGTTACACTGATAAAATGTTTTCTTATTCTTATGTGTCCTGCCGATGGTAAAGTGAAAAAAAAATCCCGGAAAACGATTTTTCCTGGGTTCCCCCTCGACAAATTGTCTCTGAAATTTTGAATTGAGAATGAGGGTTTTCGCGTGGCAAAAATCCGGTAGATGGCTTACTATAGGAGTAAGGTCACGAGTGAGCTCCATATACAATGTGATTGGTTATTTTTAAACGTGATCTGTCAAAATGTCAATTTGACAAACTAAAAAATCAATGCGGTTGATGTTGGACCTTACGCCATCTAGCGGATTTTTCTCACGCGGAAACCCTCATTGTCATTCGCTGATCTGATTTCTTAAGTGGTAAAATCCCGAAAAAATTTCTTATTGGTCCCAACATTCAGAACATTCGATCTCGGCGTGTGATTCCCGGTTGCGTCTGAAATTACAAAAAAGCGACTGCCACCTATTCCTATCCTTCGTAATCCTTAAACAGGGCAACCAGACCAACTAAAGTTTTAATCATTGTTACACGTTTAATAAACTAACCGAAATGTGCAGGTTTCCTCACTATGATTTCCCTCACCGCCGAGCTCAATCGCCTCACCCAATAGGCACATAGATTTGAAAAATACCTATTGAATCATAAATGGGCCGGCACGACCGGAGTGATACCACGGCCTCACAGCAAAGCCAATTCAAATAAAGTTTTTTTTTTGCTTTGGCTTTTTGACTTTTTGGCGTGGCCGATGTACGACGCCTTACTTTGTCCTATCACCTGTCCCTGTAACTGTAAGCTGACACTCGTGCAAGGATCCATCCACCATTTTTTTCGTCAGATCAGTCCATTGCATCGGAGACCGTCCGGGCAGTTTTCCCTATTCTTCCTTAGACATCGAGACGCTCTGACTCTTTCATGCCTTGCCGTGTCCGAACAGTTTGAGAATGGGAGACAGTTTCACATGAAAACAAGCTTCTAAATCATCGAATATAAAATGCAGTCACCCGTTGTAATGCTACCGTGATGCAGGCCATGCAGGCGCTATCACAATTAGCGGCAATCCGAGCGGAGAACAATGACTGCATCACAGCACTGAGCATGATTAGAAATTACCCAATTGTTATTCAATGAATCCACTGTATAGCTATTGTGAAGCTTTAATCATCCGTACCGGTTGATTTTTATTTCAGGGCCATCCAACAGTGAGCACTAAATGAGCAGTTTTCCAGGACCTAGATATTTTCGGGTGGTTTTTTTTTTCATTATGGTTCTACCTGAAGATAATTCGCCAATGTCAAGTAACTTATTGAGAATAAGTAGGTAGTCAACAGTCGAAGTCAGTCAAAGTCACAGTCAATAAAACGGCGAAGTTTTACGTTTTATCGACTTTCGGATTCAGCGGATATCACTCTAAAAGCAATCGCGGGTTTAGGTTCAAGCAAGTTGTCATGAGACAATGCACTCGACACACAATAGCAGTGATAAGAACAGTACAATCCTACGATTCTTATTATTAGGATCACTATGCGATATTTCACTGCACAAATAAACACCAAATTTGTACGCTAAAAACCACTAGACACTAATGTAAAACCTTAGAATTAAATCAGCCCACGCGGCTTATTTTAGTTCTACCACCGAATCCCTTTGGGTGGTTTCAAAAAGCAACACAAGATGACGTTACTCTCACTATCAATTAAAGTTTATTTGTCTATGATCGGAAAAAATTATGAACCAGCCATCATCATGACATGTACAGTCCTGCCATATTAAATTTTATATTACCCCTAAGAAAATAGGTATGAAAGTGAACAAGTAAAATATATTGTATAAAGTTTTGTTCTTAAGTAAATAACACACTTAAAAATTTCATCTCGTGTTCAGGCGGGACTCGAACCCACACCTTCCACAATCCGGGTGAATGTACTACCAATTATACCACTGAACGCGTTACTAAGTCGACGAAATTTGTAAGTGCTTGATTCGACATGAGCTGTCGATTTGTTTTGCATCACTCTCTTAAAAAGTATATAGCATTAAAAAATACATATTAACTACGCAGCATTACAGCACACTAGCGACGCCAATCGGTTTTAATTTTTAGCTACTAAACCGGATCTATCTTAAACAATTTCGAGGTTAGAACCTCTCGTAAAACACTTATACTTTAAGTTTACGTTTTTGTACGCGAAAAATTGATTCACACCAAAAGTGGCCGCTTTTGCCGTGAATCAATTTTTCGCGTACGCGTTGGACCCAACATTTCTGCATGGTTATTTAATGTGGTCCTGCCGTGGTCTACCGTGGTCTGCCGTGGTCCAGCCGTGGTCCATCCGTGGTCCATCCGTGGTCCTGCCGTGGTCCTGCCGTGGTCCTGCCGTGGTCTTGTCGTGGTCCAGCCGTGGTCCATCCGTGGTCCATCCGTGGTCCATCCGTGGTCCTGCCGTGGTCCTACCGTGGTCCTGCCGTGCCGTGGTCCTGCCGTGGTCCTGCCGTGGTCCTGCCGTGGTCCTGCCGTGGTCCTGCCGTGGTCCAGCCGTGGTCCTGCCGTGGTCCAGCCGTGGTCCATCCGTGGTCCATCCGTGGTCCTGCCGTGGTCCTGCCGTGGTCCTGCCGTGGTCCTGCCGTGGTCCTGCCGTGGTCCTGCCGTGGTCCTGTCGTGGTCCTGTCGTGGTCCTGTCTGTAGGATTTTCCTCTCTATAAATAGTATAGAGAGATATAGTACACCAGCCCCTTCAGGATGTCCAGTGATTAGCCGTTTTACGGCCACCTCGTAACTCGGGGGGCGCGTCGCACCCGCAGTAAAGACCAGCAATTTCGCCGGGACATTGTAACAAGGGTTTTTGTCGCACCTGGTATCGGTGTTACATTTTAGTTGTTTTAATAGATTGAAAAGTTTAAGGTAAATGAGAGAGGTAGTTATTATTCAATTTATTCATAGAGTATATTGAGAGGAGTACGCTGTTGGAGAGTGTTACTGAATAATCGCCAATCTAATAATCGATTATAATATCGATAGTATAGATACTATCGATTAAGTCCATTGAATCGATTTTCATTTTTGGTCGATCTAATCAATTATACGATTGTAATCGTTTAAATTAACGATACTAGGCTTAAAAGCATTCCCCTTATTATAAAATGCTACTTAAGATTTGTTCTGGAGCTAAACTCGTGCCAGCCCTTTTTAAAATTGCGTTTTAGAACGAGACGGTATGAGCTTTAGTACGGTAATAACTGTAGATCGCATTTTGTAATAAGGTCACAATCCACCTACGGATATCAGACATCATCATCATCATCATCAGCCCATTTAAGTCCCCACTGCTGGGGCACGGGCCTCCCTCAATCACATGAGGGGTAATTGCCATACTCACCACGCTTGGCAGACGGGTTGGCGAGGGTTTTGATATAAATGCAGAGTTTTCCTTCTCTGATATCAGACATCAGGAATACAAATAATCATACTAACTCCGAGGCTCAGCGACCCAAAATGTGTCTTGGCCTCCGATATAAGACTCCTCCACTGGTCCCGAGGTAGTCTACTCGTATGCCATTCAAATATATCAAATATATTTCTAGTGATTTTCGTGAGGAATTTCGTGGGGATGTATTATATGCTTGTTAAATAAAATACGACCGAGAATTTTCTAAGAGCTAAAGTGGATAGTTTGACTCCGGGCATACACTAAGAATTTCCTACCGAAATCTAAGGTACAAATTTTTGGTCCGACCCGGGAACGAACCTCTTGCGCAGCCGTCGCTTCAAAGTACAACCCACTAACCAATACGCCACCGAGGCATTTTTTAATCAATTGACCAATGATTTAACCAATCAATTGAATTCCAGTCCACATCTCGCTGCTTCTCTCCTCAGGTCTCATGTTGATAAGTGCAACACGCCTTTTAGATTCAATCATGTCAATTCTAATATAATTTTAAAAACATTCAAAGAATTAAATATGAAACCGACTGAGGATTTATGGGGCATCTCGGTAGATATAATCAAAAATATAATACATTCTATCGCACCCCACTTAGCAATAATATTTAATAAATGTGTTGACGACGGTCAATTTCCCGATATGATGAAATACAGTAAAATAATACCGTTATTCAAGTCGGGTGAGAAAAGTGACCCGTCTAACTTCAGACCTATTTCTATACTGCCTGCTCTCAGCAAAATTTTTGAAAAAGTAATATTTACTCAGTTATTGGCTCATTTAAACCTGAATAAAATATTGCACAGTAAGCAATTTGGATTCACAAAAGGGAAATCCACTACTGATGCTGGAGTGGCGCTTATCAAACATGTATTTGATGCGTGGGAGAAAAAGCGAGATGCTATTGGAATATTCTGTGATTTGTCTAAAGCATTCGATTGCGTCAATCATGAAACATTGCTAATGAAGTTACAGCATTACGGTGTCATAGACACCTCACTAAGTCTAATCAAATCTTACTTATCAGATAGGATTCAGAAGGTCAATGTCAATGGAACTAACTCTTCTGGTGCCCCTCTAACCATGGGTGTGCCCCAGGGCTCTATATTGGGGCCCTTGCTCTTTTTAATCTATATAAATGACCTTCCTTACTATACCAATGATCTATGTGAGATAGTGTTATTTGCTGACGATACATCCTTGATTTTTGAGGTTGATAGGCAAAAGAAAAATGTTGACGAAGTAAATAACACACTCTCTCAAGTACTACAGTGGTTTACTTATAATAACTTGGTTCTTAATTCAAAGAAAACAAAATGTGTTAAGTTCACAATGCCTAATGTAAGGCAGGTCAAAATGAATATTGTCATGAATAACGAACCTATCGAAGTCATAAACTCCACAGTTTTTCTAGGTATCACTCTGGATACAAAATTGCAATGGAGCCCTCATATTGCTGTCTTGGCAGGAAGACTTAGTTCAGCTGCATATGCTGTTAGAAAGATAAGGAATCTGACTGATATCGAGACAGCGAGACTGGTTTATTTTAGCTATTTTCATAGTCTGATGTCATATGGTCTACTACTGTGGGGATCCGGTGCTGACTTACAAGCCATCTTCATTTTGCAGAAGAGGGCCATCCGTGCCATCTACGGTCTTAGATCACGTGACTCACTCAGAGAAGTATTCAAGGAAATCAATATTTTAACCGTATCATCGCAATACATTTTTGATTGTATTATGTTTGTACGCAAGAACTTGCACCTTTACTCGCAAAAATCTGATTTTCATAGCTTTAACACGCGAAATAAACATAGGCTTGCTGTCCCAAATCTAAGACTTCATAAAATTGGAAGTTCATTTGTAGGATTGAGCATTAGAATGTTTAATAAGTTACCTCAAAATATTATTGATTTACCGGTACATAAGTTTAAGTTGCATGTAAAAAACTGCCTAATGCAGAAAGGCTACTATAAAGTAGAGGATTATTTGAATGATAAGGATTCCTGGACATGTTGATCTCTTCGCCTGTCCTCTAATGTATAATTCATTTCATAATTTTTCATTGACGATTTATCTAAACGATATTGATTATAAGCATTGTACCTATATCATACTGTCACTGTAATCATAATTTGTATAAGAATGAAAATTGTAATTACCATAATATTTGACATTCATAAATGTTCTTTATTGAATAAATATATTTTTGATTTTGAATGTATAAAAATTGATTTATATTGATTATTCAATAATTGACAAGATGCTAACCACCTACTATTGTACACCTCGTCCTGCAGTTTATTAGTGTGGATTAAGTAACTACTACTCTTTGTGACCTATGAGGGGAACCTAAGTAGTCATGCTCACTCAAATGTCTCTGAGGTGGTGGCGGTATGTGGCGGGTCATTACATTCCCTCTAATATGGTTGAGTGAAATGATGGCTGACACGTACGTCATACTTGTGAACAGGTGCCACTTTTGGGGACTGGTCTGCTTCGGTTTACCTCATAATATTTATTTTATTATTATTTCCTTTATTTTATTTTGTGTAACAATTAAACTGTATGGCTTGGTATGAAGATGACACAACATTGTATGAAAGTTTGGCGATTAAAAAGAGTAACTGGCGAGTTTCTTGCCGGATCTTCTCGACCAGAAACAACTTTCCGAGCCGGTGGTAGAATCGCATTATGTTTATTTATTTCTTTAGTATATTTTATGTATCAACATATATATATATGTATTAACATGTAAATTATACATAAGTACTTATAAATAGTTTTAAGTCATTAAAATGTATGACGATTTGTAAGTGCTGTATACAAGCCTATGCAAATAAAGAATTATTTGATTGATTGATTGATTGATTGATTTTACTATAAGTAATACAACGTCACAAAAACTTTTGACATCAAATATATTTAATCTCAATCATTATCTCCCTCCTTCTCTTCGTTCTCATCGTCCATAGGCTGAATGTTGAACCTCGAGGAGGGCTGTGCATGGATCTCCTCAGGTTCATCGACCTCTGGTATCCGGTACCCCATCAGAGCCGCCCCGTAGTTGCCAAGACCGGTGTCCCAGAAGACAATCTGAAAAGGAACTTGGTATATGAATAATCGACCTCTATGGGGCCCCATGAATGTTCCTATGAGTAGACCGTGATCGCGCTGATATACACACTATTGCACACCCTGTGGTGTGTGGTGTGTGAGGACCTTAACCAGAATATTGTCACGATGGCGGATAGGGGAAGTGATGTAACGAAGGCGAACTCCTGCGTTGCTGGCCGTATTAACACCATGGCCAATTATTTAAAAGAAAGAAGTTTTTCTTTTTTTGAATAGTGACGCTTGTCAATGTGGTTACCAATAGAACTGATGCTGGCCTCTTGAAGTTTAACTCGTTTAGGATAGAGACTGCAACTAGCCCGCCCTCTGGAGGGCTCATATCGAATAGCAGCCACTCTCGGAGGACTCCGCGCTTCGCACCCTCGGTATAACTCGTTCGAGTGCCTATTATTATTGTCACCCTTTTATTGCAGATTTTTTTTGGAATAAACGTAAATCGGTTTTTCTTTGCGCCATCGGAGCGCGACACTAAGGTTAGGGTAAGAGTTCCCTGAGGGGTACTCTTATCCTACACATTTGCCCAGACGACGGCCTTATGATATATTGGCAAGTTGAAGAAGAACAATTAAAAATATTATCCACCTTTTTACAAAATGACTACGACGCCCTGTGGGCAGACCATCAGCTCGTTGTTCTGATGATATTGTGAACGTGGTGGGGAAGCCGTGGATAAGGTCGGTGGGTGACCGAGAGAAGTGGCGAAATAAAGAAGAGGCCTATACAGCAGTGGGTGATATGATGATGATTACAAAACGTGATCGAGTTATTACCGTACTAAAGCTCATGCCATCCCGTTCCAACACGCAATGATTTTTTTATTACTTAATTTCATACCACAGACTGGGCCCGTGCCTATGTTTGCTAGTTACAGGGTTTGTAATAATAAGTAATTTTAAGTTACAAAAATTACTTTTCTTACATTAATCGGTCGACCGGAATCGACCGGATGGATACCACGGCCTCACAGAAAACCAACTTGAAGCAGCACTGTGCTGTGTTTCGCTGCGTGAGTAAGGGTATCGGAGGCCCAAACCTGGGGGAAGGGGGGTTTAAAGGTTAGCAGCATACCTGTTACTCCACTGCTGTCGCGGGTGTCCATAGGCGGTGGCAATCGTTTACCATCAGGTGATCCGTATGCTCGTCTGCCACCTATGACATAAAAAAATAAATAATACAATTTAACAATACCGCCGCTTATGTGCTAGTTTTGTTTGTTAGAGGAGAGGCGTGTTTACGCCTCTCCTCTAAGTTAAAAAAGGCTGGAATGAATTTCCCGACCTTCTCTTTGATCACGTTTTATAATAAAGGGCTAATGATTACCTGTTCATCGATCAAGTATCGAATATAGTATATCTCATTTAACTTCTCGAAGCCAATCTCCGTGGCAATCTGCTGGCTTCGGCCTGTGGTGAAGATACCAGCTATAGCCGGCACGTTGGCACTGGCTGCTAACCCGATGGCTGCTTTTAGCATCTCTTTCGCTATACCTGCAAAACAACAAGAGTATTAATAATGTTTGATATAGCTAGTCAGCCTATATACTGTCCCACTACAGGGAAAAGGCCTCCAACATACACCAACGGAGCGTTACTTAAACCACTAGACCAACGTGACGTTACTTAAACCACTAGACCAACGGGGAATTTCTTATACCACTAGACCAACGGGGCGTTACTTAAACGACTAGACCAACGGGGCATTTCTTATACTACTAGACCAACGGGGAGTTACCTTAAACACTAGACCAACGGGGAGTTACCTTAAACACTAGACCAACGGGGCATTTTTTATACCGCTAGACCAAACGGGGCGTTACTTAAACCACTACACCAATGGAGCGTTACTTGAACCACTAAACCAACGGGGCATTTCTTATACCACTAGACCAACGGGGCGTTACTTAAACCACTACATCGACATGTCTTACTTTAAACCCAACCAACGGGGCGTTACTTAAACCACTTACATCACCAGGCGTTACTTCACCACTAGAACCAACGGGGCGGTTACTTAAACCCTACAACCAAACGGAGCGTTACTTAAACCACTAGACCAACGTGACGTACTTAAACCACTAGACCAACGGGGATTTCTTATACCACTAGACCAACGAGTTGGGCGTTACTTAAACGAACTAGACGTCACGGGGCATTTCTTAATACTACCTACGATAATCTTAACGGGGGAGTTACCTTTAACGACTAGACCCATCGGGGAGTTACCTTAAACACTAGAACCGAACTTCGGGATTTCATTTTTTTATACACTAGACCAAACGGGTTCGTTACTATACACACACTACACCAATGGAGCGTTACTTGAACACTAAACCAAACGAGGCATTTCTTATACCACTAGACCAACGGGGCGTTACTTAAACCACTACATCAACAGGGCGTTACTTAAACCACTAGACCAACGGGGCGTTACTTAAACCACTACATCAACAGGGCGTTACTTAAACCACTAGACCAACGGGGCGTTACTTAAACCACTACACCAACGGAGCGTTACTTAAACTACTACACCAACGGAGCGTTACTTGAACAACTAAACCAACGGGGCATTTCTTATACCACTAGACCAACGGGGCGTTACTTAAACCACTAGACCAACGGGGCATTTCTCATACCGCTAGACCAAACGGGGCGTTACTTAAAACACTAGACCAACGGGGCATTTCTTATACCACTAGACCAACGGGGCGTTACTTAAATCACTAGACCAACGGGGAGTTACTTATACCACTACACTTACGGAGCGTTACTTAAACCACTAGACCAACGGGGCATTTCTTATACCACTAGACCAAGGGGGCGTTACTTAAATCACTAAACCAACGGGGCGTTACTTATACCACTACACCAACGGAGCGTTACTTATACCACTACACCAAAAGAGCATTACTTAAACCACTACACAAATGGAGCGTTACTTGAACCACTACCCCAACGGGGCATTTCTTATACCACTAGACCAACGGGGCGTTACTTAAACCACTAGACCAACGGGGCATTTCTTATACCACTAGACCAACGGGGCGTTACTTAAACCACTAGACCAACGGGGCATTTCCTATACCACTAGACCAAACGGGGCGTTACTTAAACCACTAGACCAACGGGGCATTTCTTATACCTCTAGACCAAACGGAGCGTTACTTAAACCACTAGACAAACGGGGCATTTCTTATACCACTAGACCAACGGGGCGTTACTTAAACCACTAGACCAACGGGGCATTTCTTATACCACTAGACCAACGGGGCGTTACTTAAACCACTAGACCAACGGGGCGTTACTTAAACGACTAGACCAACGGAGCGTTACTTATACTACTAGACCAACGGGGTGTTACCTTAAACACTAGACCAACGGGGCGTTGTTTGTTATTTATTTAATTATTTAAGGGCAACCAAAAAAGCATATACCTTACATGGATGATCTTATTTTTATATCTACAGGTTAAAGTGTTGTCTTACTTAAAGGCTGCCACGGCATGCACAGATCAACAAGTCGGTAAGCGACTGACAAACACACATGCAATTAGGGTATTTCTTCGAGGTACCCCCGGCTCCCCCCGTCCGATTCACAGGGGCTCGACACACTGCTCATGTAAAGCTTAATCAAATCATTACAAATATTTTTTTTAATTTATGACATAAACCTTCAATCCAAATAATACTTTTAAGCCCATATGAACCAGACAGACGGAACCGGGAGCTTGATACCGAAGAAATAGCCAATAGATAACCAAATAGGTAACTAATTATAACTAACCAGTTAGAGAGAATTGGTGGCTGATGCCACCACTGTGTATTTAAATTTTGGTAGATGATTCGTCAATTTTTTGTTCAAGCGACCGTTAAATCATTTAATTAAAATTCCTATTTAAGTAAAGAACGTACTTAAAAATTACATCGCGCGCTCAGGCGGGATTTGAATCCACGTCTTCCAAGTTCCGGGCGGATATTTTATAGATAGATAGATATTCTTTATTACACAAAAATACTACATAATACTTACATTCCTAAAAACAGCTCGAGTAACTAATACTACTAACGTACCTACTAATACTTATGGATTCGTAATGTCTGTCTATCTGTAAGTTCGTCCGTATGTCACGTGCATTTTTTTTTGAAACAATTAGAAGTATATAATTGAAACTTGGTAAATAGATGTATTTTGTTAACCGTATTATGATCTAAAAAAAAAAAGGTATACATTACCATGAAAACTAACAAAGAAAACTGGTTTGAACTAGATCTAGTTAGTCTTTTTTAATACGTGATAAACCCGTGCTCCGTCTGCTCGTCTGCCACCTATCACATAAAAAAAAACCGTAAACCGCAATTTACCTTCCATATATCTTACTTGCTGCTATGGAACCTCTCATGGGCTTCCGACTCGCACTTGGCAGGTTTTTTTATATGACAAAGTGGCAGACGACCAGACGGATCACCTGATGGTATACGATTGCCACGGCCCATGGACACCCGCAACAACAGTGCCTTGCCTACATTCTAGCTCTCTTTCTCCAGTTTTAGGGAAATACTAAAGGGAAAGGACATGTATGGCCTTTAATCTGTAACTTTAAGCTTATTATTAAATTACTCGTCCAATAAACAAAATAGTCATGCTCATTATCCATTCAACAGCACTGTCGCGATGCCAAACCGCGGTCGCAAATGTCATTACTGATGCGGCCAAAATATGTAGGTATTAACTTATTTAAATTAAAATTTACACACATACTGAACCTCTAGGGATGTGTCATAGAATTTATCTTTTTAAAGTTAGTCATTTCGTGAAAAGAAGGATTGCATGCTTCAAGTGGCAATAGGCAGGCCACATAGCGAGGAGAACAGACGGTCAGACCGGAAAGGTCCTCGAATAGAGGCCACGTACAGGGAGTCGCAGCCGTGGGAGGCCTTCCACAAGGTGGACCGACGATCTGTTGAAAGTCGCGGGAATCCATTGGATGCCACCGCACAGGACCAATCTTTGTGGAGAACATTGGGGAGGCCTATGTCTATCAGTGGACCTCTTTTGGCTGAAATGATGATGATGATGATGAAAAAGCGATTCCTCCTCATCTCATAGAGTGTAATTCTCAGTTGAGTCCAAAACTGCCGGGACCTCGGGTACGCTTTAACCATGATCCAGGATTCGGGAAGTCCCTCCAACCACTTGTTCCAACCACGCTGGGCAGACGGGTTGGCGAGGGTTTTGATATAAATGCAGAGTTTTCCTTCTCTGGGTGCTGATGATCATGCCAGCAGCTTGACCTTAGTCACCTTTTACGATACCTCGTTAAGAGTGAGGGTGGCCTATTCTACTCTGCCGGGGACCACACGGCTAATCCTATACACCCTATATAGGTTCTTCAAATGAGACTTAAGTACGTGCTTTAGTCCCTCGACCAAAGATAGATAAAACGGTAATAATCAAAAGTATAACTAAATCTATAATTTTGTTTAAAAAACTATGAAACAAGATGTTCTTATCGAATAATATAAAAAAAAACATTGTTTATTCTCATCACTATACATCACTTTATTGAAATAATTGGCAGAGAATTCGATAATCTAGTTTTCAGAAGCCATATTTTAATACAAATAGCTTTCTTTGAATGCTAAAAAGATTTTATTGGCAAATACTTAGTACGTACTAAGTATTTGTATTGGACTGGGGTTTCAACACATAATTCATTCATTCATAATTCAATACTGAGATTTGACTATAAATCATGATATAACTGAATACCTTTAATATTTTTGTAATGGTAATCGAATTGTAAATTCATATATTTCCAAGTAATAAGTTCAATTGGAACTTCAATACTTGAAAATATTTGAAATTCATTTACACTCTTAATATGATGTAATACAGTACGCGTATATACGGTAGGTACCTTAAGGTGACGGGTAGGGCACACTAGCGACGCCAATCGATTTTAATTCTTAGCATTAGCTATTAAGAATTTATTTTAAATAGATCTAGTTTATTAAAACTAGATCTATTTAAAATAAATTCGGGGTTACAACCTCTCGGCAAACACTCATACTATTTATTAAATAACCATGCACAAACGTCGGGTCCGTTTTTGTACGCGAAAAATTGATTCACCCAAAACGCGGCCACTTTTGGCGGTAATCCAAAATTCGAGTGCAAAAGCAGACCAAACAGTTTTAACTAAAAGTATTAAATAAATAGTATAATCGGATATGAGTCAGTGAAAAATTTCATTGGTTTTCGCTCTTATGCCATGACACATAAAGTTCAAAATCTGGTGGGAACTATTTTTACCGCTGTCCGATTAAGGGTTAAAATAGATCCGATTTAGTAGCTAAAAATTAAAATAGATCGGCGTCGCTAGTGTGCCCTACCCGTCACCTTAAGTAAATTATTAAAAACTGTTAAACCTACTTGGGTTTCCATAGACAAGGTCTACATTCTGCTTTTAAGAAGACATCCTGTATGTCAGTCTGTTCGGTGTTCAATTGTCTGCTTACCCAAATATATGTCGTATGTAAATACAAATATGCCTGTTTACTTTGCCCCTTAACCGTTATAAATAAATAAAACAAAACAGTTTTAGAATTTACTAAAGTACCAGACATGTAACTGAAAAGTGACTCAAATCTATGATGGTATCTTTCGCTCGTTTTATTGAAAACTCAGCTATTGAATTTAACCATCAGTCATTGATTGATAATAATTGAAGTCTGAAATCTAGGCTGCAGCCGTTATATTTTTATCGTATATATAGATAGATAGATACTCTTTATTGAACAACATACAAAACTTAAAAGCTAGGTATACAGAGATACAATGTACAATTGAGGCAATCTTATCGCTGGGGGCGATCTCTACCAAACAATCTTCAGGTAAATGACATTAGATAGAAAAGGGGAGGGTGTTGCAAATTCTTTTGATTTTCAACATTGATTAAGTGAATTTATAGTAAAAATACATATATCTAAATAATAAATAAAACGTTTTTTTTTTATTTTTTTTTATGTACCTACTTATAAGCCAACGCTTGACCACAGTGTCATTAATAATCATATTTAAATACATACTAAAAAAACCGGTCAAGTGCGAGTCGGACTCGCCCATGAAAGCGGACCCCGGGCTCCGAAGCGACAGCTTGGGACGCAACCGGAACGAAACGATTAATAATAAATAAATAAATATTTCACAACGTCACATACATTGATCTGACTCCGAGATAGGTAGCTCAAGAACCTGAGTTACGAATATCAGAATCAACAGTGGGATTACAAATATATACATATTAATACTTTTTTTTAAGATAAGATGATGATGATGATGATACTTTTATAAAACCGTTTCACATACATATGTATTTTATTATTACACTTATTGTTTATATTCACTCTCTTTATCGATTGACATGCGTTTATCACTTGACGCCGAAACTCGTTTTTTACAAAATGGCGGTCAAGTAGCTATACCAGGCTCCTTAATCCACCAACCTATTACGGCTACGGCGGCCAATCTCAACAATCAGACACGTACGCAGGATATATTATAGTGCTCAAGTGTGCGCGCAAACACAACTCTCTCTATTCTCTTGCCCTCATATTCCGAGACGACCGGAGAGGGATTGGGCCAGGACCAGCGGCGTAAGGTGCTTTCCGAGACACGGGGGTACAAGAGCGCCAACTCCACAAAATACCAGGCTCCACAAAATTGGTTAAACTTTTTTTTATGAGACAAGTGGCAGACGAGCAGACGGATCACCTGATGGTAAGCGATTGCCGCCGCCCATGGACACCCGCGACACCAGTGGAGTCACAAGTGGGCTGTCAACCTTTGAGTTCCCATTTCCCCCGGATTGGGCCGGTACTCTCACTCACGCAACTAAACACAGCACAATGCTGCTTCACGCCGGTTTTCTGTGAGGCCGTAGTATAACTTCGGTTGAGCTGGCCCATTCATTCTTGAATCGATCGCACCATATAATGTCAAAAACCTTAGTTTCAATGTCAGTTGAAGATACGAGACGGTCTGGTTTTCAAAGAAACTTTTCATTAAAACCTAGCTGGTCTTAAATTAATGATATTATGGGCTGGCTTAATAAGGAGATGATGTAAATTGAATACTTAGATTAAATCATGATTTAATCTTAGGTTGAATACGATTTATTTAACAACTCTCATTATGCCGCCGCTCATGCAACACCAGCGGAGTCACAACCAACAAAAGTGCGCTGCCAACCTTCAAACCACCTTTCCCCCGGATTGGGCCTCACTCACGCAGCGAAACACAGCGCAGTACTGCTTCACGGCCGTTTTTTGTGAGGCCGTCGTATCACTCTGGTCGAGCCGGCCCATTCTTGGGATGTTGTTTGTTATTATATACGGGTCGCGAGTTAGATTCCCGCACCAAAACAAATGTATATTGATGAAACAAATTTGCGTTGGGTCTGGGTGTTTGTGGTACTTTCGTTGTACCAGGTTTCCATAGTACAAGAGAAAACCTTAGTTTAGGATCAGGAAAAATGTGTTGTTGTCCTAATTTATTTCATCATCATCATCATCAGCCCATTTAAGTCCCCACTGCTGGGGCACGGGCCTCCCTCAAGCACATGAGGGGTAATTGCCATACTCACCACGCTCGGCAGACGGGTTGGCGAGGGTTTTGTTATAAATGCAGAGTTTCCCTTCTCTGGATGCTGATGATCATGCCAGCAGCTTTACCTTAGTCGCCTTTTACGACACCTCGGTAAGAGTGAGGGTGGCCTATTCTACTCTGCCGGGGACCACACGGCGAATTTATTTATTTGTTACTATTACTTTTTAAAACTTACCTCGATGTCTATACCTCTTCTTTAATGCCAATATATAAACCTTGAAGTACTTTCTTACGCCGAGCTTCTCGAATATATTAACTGGTTTCTCTATAGCATTGTAGAAGGTCATAACTGAGGAGTATAGAGGGTTGTGTGTGAGTTTCACTCTGCTGAACGTTCGGGAGTATGCACCTGGAAGTGAAAGACAGTGAAATTAAAAAAAGGTTTCCGAACGCTGATCGGCGTACCGTCACCCACCCTCTCTCTGGGTCACATTGTAACAATGCCGGACATCATTCTTCATGGATGGTTGGACCATGGTGCCTGGAAACATACTGGCTGGTGTATAATTTAACGTAGGTACTGGCCTCTCACAATTCACTAGATTCCACATTCAAAATTTTCGATTTCGATCGATTCGAACCATGGAACTAGAAGTTAGCGGAATGTGCATTTTTTTTTATGTAATAGATGGCAGATGATCAGAAGGATCACCTGATGGTAAGCGATTGCCGCCGCCCATGCATACATGCGTCACAAGTGCGCTTTTCTCCGGATTGGGATTCCGGTACCGGACCGTACGCAGCGAAACACAACAAAGTGCTGTTTCACGCCGGTTATCTGTAAGTTTTTTAAAAAAAAGTATCTAAGCCTGAAAGAGATCCAATCGGCCCTGACGCAGATCTGACCTATGTCGGTGTGGTAGAGAAAGAACGTTGCCCAGCACGTCAACCCAGTGCCTACCAACGGCTTCGCACAGTTTTTCAAGTATGGCTTTCTATGAAAAGGCACAGTCTGTTATGGATGCGTGTCTGTGATTCGAACCGATCGAAATGTTGATTCAGTCCTGCATCAGAAGTTTAGCGTTATTATTATTTAGATCGTTATAATCTAAGTATCACAATTATTTGCTGGCCAACAATTTCTACACTACGAATCAATTTGAAAGTATTATGTCAAAAATTTAAAATTTAAAAAAGTCCCGACACAACTAAAGCTCTTTCATTGGATACCTATATTGAGGCAATTGGAACAACAAATAGGTTATTCGTCATTTTCTGACGGCGGCCATCTTGGATTAGAATTTTTTTACAATTAATATATTCTGTGCTCAAGCCGTTTTATATGATACCCATATTGTGGGAGTTGTGTTAAAACATAAAATCCAAATCTTTGTGACGGCGGCCATCTTGGATCGATTTTTATCCAACATAGCTACACTCCCTCCTTATTCATCTTTCAAACAAAACAACAAAATCTTAATCGGTTCAGTTGTTCGGGAGCTACGATGCCACAGACAGATATACAGACACACACACACAGACACGTCAAACTTATAACACCCCGTCGTTTTTGCGTCGGGGGTTAAAAATACAATTGTCCTAATAGTCGTGCTTAACAAATGACTACAATTTCTTTTCGACATCTTCAATGTAACTTATAGATAACCAATATCAACCATCTCATTCTCTACCCGTTGAGAAGTGCTAAAAATGCAAAGAGCGAGCATGCAAAAATCACAAGTAGGTAATCGCGAAGAGTCGGCACCCCGACAAGTTCACCTTACGTTTCTACTCCTTATTCAGTTGGCGCTATCAACGTCCCTAATATAGACCTATTGGATCCACTGCGGAATACAATTTACGTACAAGTGTTGCGGTGCAAATTTAAAGATTCAGCGATACAATGGACAACATTTCAAAATTGCTGAGCTATGAAACAAAAAATACCGTTTCTTTATTTACTTTTCCACTTCTCGAAAATATATTTATTTATTTTTTATATTGCTTATTTCCTGAGAAAAAAATTAAAAACTAAAAAACGTAAAATGACGTCATCGGTCGGCAGAATGTAAAATATTTCTTTGCTTAGCACATTATAGTTTTAAATTTACGAAATGCCAAACCCACATGCAACTACAACTGTCAAAAAAAGACAACTTGTCAACTTTGAATGAATGAATGACGTTGACAATGTTGACACTATTCTTTACCGTTGACTGACAGTAGTACCTTTTTTTACTAAAGCAATGATAAGCAAAAGAATATCGCTGTATTCAGCCGTCCGATGACGTCATTTGGCGCTTACGTCTATTTAGAATATAAAGAATTTCAATGATTATTTTATGTATGAAAATGGCAAAATTTTAAAAAAGAAAATTAGGGGTCTGTTCATTTTATATCTATTTTCATATAAAAAACCAATATGGACATGTCCAAAATATTAAATGTTGTCCATTAGGATGCGAAAGACATCCCGCGGCAAAACACCGAACTAAAATGTTGATGGCGACTAAAACGCATCATCATCATCATTCATCATCTCGATGGATGGCGGTCTAATACTGTGCGTTTCTCGCGGAACTTTCTACCACGTACCTCAGTTCTGTGGAACGGTTTGGCTGCAGGAGTATTTCCGGACGGCTACGACTTAGGGACCTTCAAGAGAAGAGCGTTCTCTTTTTTAAAAAGGTCGGCAACAAATTAGCGATCTCTCTGATTTCGCAGATGTTTGTGGGCGGCGTCGATTACTTTCCATCAGGTGACTCACTTGCTCGTTTGTCCGCCTCTAGCATAAAAAAGCGCGCTTTCACGGGACTTCTTTGGTACCGCTGCCTTTATACGTGCTACGGTGCCTCAGAAGAAAAAAATCTAAGGGCTTATTTCCTCTTACGCTGATGGTTAGCAGCGAACGTTGGTCACGCATAGAATAACCATTGTGTTCAATGAAGCACTATACAGACTTTTCCGCTGGCTTCATCATCGCAAATATTGGCAGAGCCTATGTAAGTAAGTAAAACATTTATTAACCACAAACACGAATACAATTACAACAAGATGTTAACAATAAGACCGGCTGCATGCCAACAATGACACCATTACCAACAAAATCAAGTGATCAACAATATCCAACCTCAGCATTAGTGCAGTCATTGAAGCATTATTGCTCCGAATTTTTTTACTGTGAACCGAATTGCATACAATTTTGGAATTAGGTTCATCTTACCCTTAACTTTAAAAGTGAAAATGATTTGAACTTCGCAACCACCCTGGGGGTGGTTGCCACCCCTTCTCGGGGGTGAATTTTTTTTTGCAAATAACCTTGGATATCGATAGAAGGTCTAATTTTAAGCAAAAAATCATCTATAAAGTTTTTCAAAAAATCCAATACTTTTCAAGTTATTGGCAATTGAAAATTCGCAATTATTTCACGTTTTTCATCGGTTTTTTGCAAATATCTCCAAAAATATACGTTTTATCGAAAATTTTATAAAGAACAAAATTGTAGCAGGTAAAACAATGAACAATTTGGTTTTTTATAAAGTATTCTAAGTGCAATATTTAGCTAGATATTAAAGATCAAAGCCGTTTTTTATTTTGTCTGAAATTTAATCGATGTGGTCAATGCCATCTAGCGGCGAGCAGATGCATTTTATGCATTCTAATACAAAAGGGTTTAGTAGTGCTTGAAATAAGCTTTAAAATGAGCACTATTAAAAGTCTTTTGCACGTAAAATGAGTGAGCTGTATTGCAAATAAGGGGAGCATCTAATGTTTTTTTCTTTTAAATCAATGGGTTTCATAAGTGCCATTTCCACCAAAATTAAAATTAATCGTATTCCGCCTACAATTAACTTTATTATGAAAAGTTTGATAGATAGTATCAGTTTGGCTGCTTCAGGACACATATTTTTCAACAAAGTCACGATTTAAAAAAAAAACTAAATTTCACATTTTTAAAAACCCCACTTTTTTTTCATAATATCTCAAAAATGACGACAGATACGTATAAAAGTGTACGGATTAAAAATTTAAGTATTTTTATGACAAACAATTTTGTTTTTTTTTCTGTCAAACAAAAATTGACGGAGATATGATTGTTTAAAGAGCGCGTGGCAGCGTAATCACAGCCTCTCTTCAGCCCTTTAACCCTTCACCGTTTTAGAAAAAGGTTTTTTACTATATATTGCAATAAAGGATGTTGTAGCTCTCTTAATTACCTTTACAATGGTTTTTAAAGTATAAATTGTGATAGCATGAAAATTGAAGGAGTTATGGTCCAAAAACTGCCAAAATAGCCAATTCAGCCAGAAGATGTTGAATGTGACAGCGACTCCGACATTGAGTCATGAATAATAATATTATATTTTAATAATAATATAATTACAATATTATATAATTTATAAATATTTTATTCAATAAATGACAATTTTTTACTCTAAATTAAATTATTTTTAAATATGTAATCATATGTATTTACTGTTTTAATTTAGGGGTAGTTTTAAGGGTAGAAAAGCTTAAGAATATGATAATCATTTTCGAGAGTGTGGAATAATATTTAAATCCTTTTCATTTTATCAAAAAAAATTTTTTTATTATTTTTTATCAAGGGTTGAAAGGGGGTTAAAAATTTGATAATTATTATAGAGAATATAAAATATTACTTACTCTATACTTACATCTTTTATGTCATACCTAAGTATTTTTATGTGATTTTTTCAATTTAGGGTTGTTTGCAAGGGTTGTAAAATTTTCAAGGGGTTGAAAATGATTTTAATATGAGGTAATTATGTTAGAAAATACTTTACAATTTCACCACTTACTATTAGACATGTTTTCTAGCGATAAAATGGCTCAATGTCAATTTTTCCATTAAGGGGTTGTTTACACCCCTTAAAAATAATAGGCGGAGTTCAGATCATTTTTACTTTTGAAGTTAAGGGTAAGATGAGCCTAATTCCAAAATTGTATGCAATTCGGTTCACAGTAAAAAAAATCGGAGGTAAGACCGTATTTTTCGCTTCAATGACTACACTACATGTGC
This sequence comes from Marasmia exigua, assembly GCA_019059595.1. Lineage (NCBI taxonomy): Eukaryota > Metazoa > Arthropoda > Insecta > Lepidoptera > Crambidae > Marasmia > Marasmia exigua. The sequence continues at coordinate 11,313,565 of CM032485.1, forward strand.
TGAAACTGCTTGAAACCGCTGCAGAGCTGGTTTACAGTTTGGATTTTACGTTGCAATTACAATAGGCCCACGAGATGGCACGGCATCATTTCCTCTGGAAATTCCATACTGGCCCACGAGATAATTTACGTCTCATTTGAAGGATTCCATAAGGAAGGATGGAGGAAACATACTTATATGGCCGGTAATGAGTCCTACTTCGTTGTGGTACGGTAGTAGTAGTAGTAAAAGAGCTATATTTTTTTTAAATATATATATTCGTGAATATTTTCCACGATATGACGTCGTCCAGGACTTTGTGTTAATAGGGTGCATCTACATCTGAGGAATGCGCCGCGAATGTGTAGCTCGCGAGCAGCTCGCGCGTCTCTCGACGCGTCGCTTGCACGGATCTAAGGGACCTCTAACCCACGACGACTTTTTGTAGCGAATTTGTCGCGCGTCCGCATCGATACAGCTGCTGTCCTGTGTGTCCTCAGCTCAGATGCAAACGCGATACTGTCTCGATGCGAACACGATTCAGTAACGGCTCGGTTCTCCATTCATGTGCCACCCTCCCTTCGTTCTTCCCCCAATGTCGTCCGACACAGTCGCGCGTTTCAATCGATACAGTCGCGATGCAGTAGTGCATTGCAAACGCGACAAACACGCGTTAGTAGCTTAGTAGTTCGTGAGCTGCGTATCCGCAGTGCGTTCGTGAGATCTGGACGCACCTTAAGAACTAATAAAAATTAGCTAAACCGCTCGCCGCTTTCTCCACACACCAACACCGAAGCTGAATCGGAATTCTTTTTACGGATGCAGTAAAAATTTAGGCCCAAAGCATTGGAGGAATTCGAGCCGTAATGTTACAGCCATCGATACAGCCCAGATCGAGTTGCCACGATAGATAGGCAAATAGATTTCCATAGTGTCGACGCCTTATCTATGTAACAACGTTGTGATTGTGAAAGAAAATACTAAAGTCACTGACGTACGCTGAGACGTCATTGAATTTTAACACCATTATTACAAAATGCGGTTTTAAGTTATTACCGTACTAAAAATCTTGCCATTCCGTTCCAACATAAAATGTTAAAAGGACCAGGAACGAGTTTAGTTCCGGAACTTTTCTTAGACCGTGTTTTGTAATAAAGATGAAGTGAAAAAAATCAGCCGTTCCATAGAAAATAGAATATCCACCCGGGTATGGCGGCCGTTAGGCCAGAAAGATCCTCGAGTGGAGGCCACGTATAGGAAGTCGCAGCCGTGGCAGGCCCCCCACTAGGTGGACCGACGATCTGGTGAAGATCGTGGGAATCTATTGGATGGGGCGTCACAGGACCAATCTTTGTGGAGAACATTGGGGGAGGCCTATGTACAGCAGTGGACGGCAGATTTTTTTTCGCTTATTTAGTTGATCTAACATGCTTTTTTTATGCGATGGGTGGCAGATGAGCAGACGGATCACCTGATAGTAAGCGATTTCCGCCGCCCATTGACACCCGCAGTCACAAGTGCGCTGCCAACCTATAAACCCCCTTCCCCCGGATTAGGCCTCCGGTACCCTCACTCACGCAGCAAACCACAGCACAATGCGGCTTCACGTCGGTTTTCTGTGAGGCCGTCGTATCAGTCCGGTTGAGCCGGCATATTCATGTTGAAGCGTGACTCTCCCAGCACGCCATACGGTGAAATAAATAAGAGAAAAAAGGTGGTTAAAAGGTTTGTAGCCAGCTTCTTATGACTCCTTGGTGTTGGTCAATGGGCAGCGGCTTAAATTAATACAAATTGATTTAATCTAAGGGCAGCGGCATTCTTTTACCAACAGCTGATCGGTCCGCTAGTCTATTTATCCTAGCCATATCATGAGGAAAAAAAACGTACGAATGATTTCAAAAAAAGAAAACGGCGTCACTCTCCGAGATCGAATCCGAAATGAGGTGAATCCGGCAGAGAACGTCATCGACATTGCTCACCGGATTAGCAAGCTTAAGTGGCAGTGGGCTGGCCATATTAGCCGCAGAACCGACAACCGATGGGGTAAACGAGTTCTAGAGTGGAGACCGCGTCTTGGGAAACGTAATGTAGGGCGCCCTCTGGCTAGGTGGGGGGACGATCTGCGCAGGATGCCTGGCAAGAGCTGGATGCGAGAAGCCATGGATAGATCACGGCGGCGAACAATTGGAGAGGCCTACGTCCAGCAGTGGACTGCGATAGGCTGATGATGATGAATGTTTTTCAAAAGTCAATATTGACCGGCGTGGTCGAAATCATCTGAAGTAAATTAATAATGAACCGTGGGAGAGCAACGTTTTGGCATGAATAGGCCGGAGTGATACCACGGTATAACAGAAAACCAGCGTGAAGCAGCGTCTGTGCTGTGTTTCACTGCGTGAGTGAGGGTACCGAGGCCCGATTCGGGGAAAAGGGGTTGCCAGCACACTTGCGATTCCACTAGTGTCGTGGGTGCCATGAGCGGAGGCAATCATTTTCCATCAGGAGCTCTGTTTTCTTGTCTGCCCCTCATCTCATAAAAAAATACTACAGCGAAAACAATAAACTCACTCTTCTCCTGTATCCTCATAATCATCACGCCGACCAGCTTGTCAACGCCTTCCTTCACAGCTGCTATGGACATTTTATCCTTCATCCATATCCTCACATTGTGGACAAACTCGTCTGTGCCTTCCTTATCATCAGCTATCTTCACGGATCTGTATGTAATCTGCGAAGGGATACAAAATATTAATATCTATGGAGTATTAAAGGTTTAGCTATGGTACGCTCAGCATCAAAAGTATCTAAACACTTAAGTACTATGTCGCAGTAACAGGTTTTACGAACCCCTTAGAAACTGACTAAAATAGTTACTTTGACATTTGTTTTTTATATAATAGGTAGGCAGACGAACAGACGTATCACCTGATGGTAAGCAATTGCCGCCGCCCATGGACACCCGCAACACCAGTGGAGTCACAAGTGCTTTGCCAACCTTTCAATCCTCCTATCCCCCGGATCAGCCCTCCGGTACCCTCACTCACGCAGCGAAACACAGCACAGTGCTGCTTCACGCTGGTTTTCTGTGAGGGCGTGGTATCACTCCGGTCGAGCCGGCCCATTCGTGCCAACGTTCCATAGCCATTTGTATGGAACGTTTTGGGTTTGCGCATAATAATGTGATTTTCAAGTTGTGATATCCCAGGTAGTTTAAATGAGAATCAAGTGATTCTTTCATCGATGTTTCTATCATTGAGATGTCTTTTGATTACCAAATTAAATAAAAAATTGTCAAATGCCCTAATATATCGTATCATATAAAATTTTGCCATCGACCTGTTCGACAGCATTTCTACTTCTACTATAATAACCTTAGATTTCGGCGACGGGTAGGGCACACTAGCGACACCAATCCATATTAATTTTTAGCTACTAAACCGGATCTATTTTAAACAATTTCGGGGTTACAACCTCTCGTCAAACACTAACACTATTTATTAAATAACAATGCACAAATGTTAGGTCCAACGCGTACGCGGAAAATTGATTCACGCTCAAAGTACCACTTTAGGCGGTAATCTATTTTTCGCGTGCAAAAACGGACCCAACATTTGTGCATGGTTATTTAATAAATAGTTTAAGTGTTTGCCGAGATGTTGTAACCTCGAAATTGTTTAAAATAGATTCGGTTGAGTAGCTAAAAATTAAAATCGATTGTCGCCACTAGTGTGCCCTACCCGTCACCCTTATACAGAATAGCGGAAGACACGTTACGTCTGGGTACGTCCTTTCAATTAGACACATGAAAACGGACTTGATGCACAACTACATGCACACATACTCACAGCTCTATTTCAGATTTATTTAAAGTTTTACGATATTGGAAGACAGAGACAAACCTATTTTCGACATGAGCGTGAGTGAATCGAGCGTGCTAATCTCAGCTACGCATCAGAGTTGAGTCCTGTCAAAAGGACTTAACTCGTCACACATTAAAGTACCGTATTTTTTTAACTCGCTCTGCAAAATGGTGACCAAAACATTAATGATTTCAGAAATATCATGAGAAATTAATACTTTTCTTCTACTTATGAGTGAAATGTGATTTTATGAAATTTGTTATTTCTTTTTGCGACGCGCAAAAGCGCACGAAAGCATTTTGGTAACCTTTATCCCACTTAAAACAATTAAAGTTTATTTTTTGTGTGACGCGACCGCTTGTCAGACTCACCAATTTGCGACTACGTGCAATTAGGTGACAGGGACCTAATTAAAGCGGTACATGCGGTTGAGACGTGTCACCTATGTTCCACCATTTTGATTTAATCACAGATTACAACTAATCACCATCCAAGAGCGTCCCATTCTCTAATAAAGTACAACTACGATCAGCCCTGTTGGTCAAGTGGTTTAAGTACCGGATCGTGATATCAGGGTTCTGGGTTCGATCCCAGGTCGAGCGAAAAGTATGTTTCGAATTTTTCGACCATGGCTCGGGTTTGTGATCACCAATCCGCATTTGGCAAGCGTGTTAATTAAGCCTAATCCCATCATAGTAGCGATGACTTGATTTTTATGATGGAGGCCTATGCTCTGCAGTGGGACAGTTTATGGGCTGCTACTTACCATCCAAGAGCGTCCCATTCTCTAATAAAGTGCAACTACGATCAGAAGGCACTTCAGTAATATTGACAGGAGGGCGCGGTACACCGTTTTTCCTGTGCGAAAATGTCAAAACAGCATTGATTCCGACTTTCGCCACGTGCCAAATTCCCGTGATCGGACTGTATCGCGCTTTTACTTCAAAAATCGAATTCCTTCGAAAATAAAAAAAAACAGTTAAAATAGCAATCTAATGTTATCCGAAACTCGTTTTATCGGCGAAATTGTATAACTCGACACTGAAGTATAAGTACACACGGCATTACGTCGAGTTACCCTTTTGGACTTTGGACCGTCCTAATGTCTGGGGCACAAGGGCTATTTTTCCACTCCAGTTACCCAACTTGATCTGACGCTGACTGTACATATTTCATAATTAAAAGGGAATCCGTTACAAATACCCCGGGGTCGTGTTTCGTTAAGACAATTTGAAAAGAAATCGGGATTTACGAGTAATTTGGTAAAAAACAACACTTTTCATTTAATTAACTTTGTTAAGGATAAAAAGGGGCGGCTAAAAATTTAAGATTTTCGTGCTTGCGTAAAAAAATTAAAGATGGTATATTTGAAATTCTAATTTTAACAAAAGTTTCTTACTCTAACCGTAGATAGATCATCAGCATCCTAAGTGTTGTGTCCAAAACCATCACTTCGGAGGCCGAAGTACGTAAGTATGGGCCATAGGATTTGCTAGGTCTGGTAATGAAGGGACTTTTTTTTTATCGCCGGGTAATGCCGCCAGCCCGTAGTGCAATGGGCCAACGTCGTCGCCGTTCGGCGGCGCCTTATACATACCCTCCTGCTGGGGAGTAGAAGGGTTATGCCGGGCTCTCCTCTAGCGAAGGCTTCTTTTATCGAGAAGTCGGCCAAAGGCATACCGACTAAACCCCAGCGGTTTTCCCTCATCGCCCTTGAGTGTGGAAGAGTCATGGGGAGCCATGACATGCTTACAAAAGACAGCGAAGGCTTTCCAGGCCTCATTGCCAAGTCTTATAGCTCCAGCTATACTAGGGAGGAACAAGTCCTGTCAGACCCTTGCCACCAGCGCTTGACACTGCGGGTCCCACAGCGTGTATGTTGTGGGATCCGCCGCTCCGCAGCGCCGCACTCAAGGCAGGTGGTAATGAAGTGACTGACGTCTGATCTTCGTAATCCTTATACAGGGGAACCAGACAAACTACATATGACAGCATTCCTATATAGCAAAAACTATACACTTGTAATTTCTTGTACCTTGACCGGCCATAGCAGAAACTTGAGTAAAGCAACAACTGTGCAATACTTCGCTGAGTGTGTGAAGGGTAACAATTCGGGGGGAAAAGATTGGCAGTGCACTTGTGACTCCTCTGGTGTTTCGGGTGTCTATGGATCGTGGTGGCAATTGCGTACAATCAGGTGATCCGTCTGCTCCTCTGCGAGTTACCACATAAAAAAACTAGAAAAACCTAACAATAGAGTGCTTGAGAAACCCTGAAGAAGCCTCTATAGAGTTTTCATCCTTTGACCTGCTGACGGAAAATTCCGCCACAAAATAAGCACAGACACAGAAAGTCAGCTTCAGCTGACCTCGATATCGATATTCCGAACATCTGTCTCTGTGATTACTACTGAAATAAACTGGGATTACTGTAAGCGCGGATTCTGGCGGTAGGACTAAAACACTCCACGTGGGCTGATGCAAGGTATTAAATTAGTTTCTAATTTAGTGCAACCAGACAATTAGAACATATTTGGTGTTTATTTGTGCAGTGAAGTGCCGCATCGTTTTTAATACTGCTATTGTGTCAGTGTTAGTTACGTGGCAACATGCTTGGATCCCGAGATTGTCGTATAGGCAGAATCCGTAAGTCGATAAAACGCAAAACACTGGCCTTTTATTGGAGTGACTGTGACTTTGACTGACTTCGACTGTTGACCACCCACTTATTCCCAAAGTTACTTGACATTGGCAAGATATCTTTCAATCAATCAATCAATCATCCGTCCACTGCTGAACGTAGGCCTCCCTTAAAGAGCGCCAACCAGCCCGGTCCTGAGCGGTCCGCATCCAGCTCACACCAGCCACCTTGCTCAAAGCGTCAGTCCATCGCGCCGCAGGGCGTCCAACACTGCGTTTCCCCACGTGTCGACCGGTCCACTCCAGTCGTGTCGACTCCATCTTTTATCAGTGCGTCTAGAAACATGACCGGCCCATCTCCACTTCAGCGTGCTGATCCTGCGTGCAATGTCCATGACTTTTATTCTCTGACGAATCTCGTTACGAATTTTATCCACCTGAGAGACTCCAAGCATAGCACTCTCCATTGCCCGCTTAGCTACTTTAAACTTGTGGATCAGCCCCGCAGTCAGCGTCCACGTTTCGGCTCCATATGCCATTGCCGGTACAACGCACTGGTTAAAGACCCTGGTCTTAAGGGACTGGGGGATAGACGATACAAGTATATGACGCAGCTTCCCGAACGCCGCCCAACCCAGCGTTGACCAAGTTTAATAGGTAAACATATTCTTGTACAAGATATCTTTGGATAGAGATATAATATTAAAAAAAAAACTGCAAGCGCATGTATGTGTACGTAGACTATTTTACTTGTAATATAGATGGCTATTTTTCTGTGTATTATTATTTTGTGACTCCACTGAGCGGAATCCACTTGTCGGGTTGCCAGTTGTCTACTCAAGCTTTTCTTAAACAATTCAATAGAACTCTTCTCACCTCCTCAGGAAGATAATGTTTCTTCAGCATTCTGATGGCGTCTTCATACCTCCTGTCCTGTAGATCCTCGAACCTGATACCGCAGGCCACTCGACCCCAGACAGAAGGTGCTTTTATCCTATCTTCTAAGATCTTCATCTTCTCTACTTCTGCTTCTGCGCTTTTGGCCATTCTTCTTTATTTTATCTAGAAAGATATTAACAATATATTGGTAAAAAAAATGTTTTTATAGATTCTGGAACCCATTAAAAATACTAAGCATAGAGGGTGACACAAGCCATAGCAGCTCATTAAATATATAGAACTAGAAATCAGCGGAATGTTCGGAATAAACGTCACGGAGTGTGAAAGAGATGCCCAACCAGTCCTGACGCAGATTCTACACGGGTGCGGTAGAGAAAGAACGTCGCCCAGCACGTCACCACAGTACTGACGTCTTCGCGCAGTTTTTCAAGTATGGCTTTCTATGAAAAGGCACAGCCTGTTCAGAAGGCATGTCTGTGAGAGGATATGATCGTGGCCTTCATCATTCACCAGCCAGAATTCACTTCTCGACGTTTGACCATGAACCAGTTGGTCTGGCTCTCCTATCAAAGGAATTTAAAGGGGAGACGGCAGTCGTTGATTGTAATTACCAGACTCACTAAATCGTGGATCATGATCCAGGGTATGAATGAATGAATATACTTTTATTGCACTCAAAATAAAGTATGAAAATATAAGACTAGGTATTACAGGATATGCACAATGACGGCGGCCTTATCACTATGAGCGATCTTCCAGGCAACCTTTGAGTAAAGGATACTTGATGAAGATGAAGGGCAGTGCAATCTTAATATATTTACTTACACAAAGCTTCTATATATTAATACATAAATGAACTATGTTTTTTTTTTATGATATAGGTGGCAGACGAGCAGACGGATCACCTGATGGTAAGCGATTACCGCCGCCCATGGACGCCTGCAACACCAGTGGTGTTACAAGTGCGCTTCTTACCTTTTAACCCCCCTTCCCCTGGATTGGGCCTCCAGTACCCTCACTCACGCAGCGAAACACAGCGCATGCACTGTTTCACGCCGGTTTTCTGTGAGGACGTGGTATTACTCCAGTCGAGCCGGCCCATTCATTTATATATTTATATTTTTATTTATATCAAAACCCTCGCCAACCCGTCTCCCAAGCGTGATGAGTATGGCAATTACCTCTCATGTGATTGAGGGAGGCCCGTGCCCCAGAAGTGGGGACTTAAATGGGCTGATGATGATGATGATGAGGATGATGAAATATGAATACACTAATGCATAACTATATAAAATCACATATACTACTTACATATATAAATAACCCTTGACTACAAAACTACAGTAATAGACGCAACCTTAAATAACACGTCAAGAGATGATGATGATGATGAAGTGTGGAGGGACACACAATCACAAATCGAAGAGTTTGTTGAACTACGAGCTAAGCAGTATATCAAATATATGCGTACTTTTTAGCACGCGAAGTAGACTGCCGCTCTTCTATGCCTATCACTGGTGCCCTGTGTTCATAGGTGTCGTGATCCAAACCTTTAAGCAATAAAGTCAATCAATCAATCAAATATTTTTTTATTTGCATAGGCTTGTACACAGTAGGGGTCTCCCTGCGTGATCGTATCAGAAATGATGAGATCCGCAGGAGAACTAAGGTCACAGACGTAGCCCAAAGGATTGCATGCCTCAAGTGGCAATGGGCAGGGCACATAGCGAGGAGAACAGACGGCCGTTGGGGCGGAAAGGTCCTCGAGTGGAGGCCACGTACAGGAACTCGCAGCCGTGGCAGGCCTCCTACAAGGTGGACCGACGATCTGGTGAAGATCGCGGGAATCCATTGGATGCGGGAGGCACAGGACCGATCTGTGTGGAGAACATTGGGGGAGGCCTATGTCCAGCAGTGGACGTCCATTGGCTGAAATGATGATGATGATGTACACAGCACTTACAAATCGTCATACATTTGAATGACTTAAAACTATTTATAAGTACTTATGTATAATTTACATGTTAATACATATATATGTTGATACATAAAATATACTAAAAAATAAATAAACATAATGCGATTCTACCACCGGCTCGGAAAGTTGTTTCTGGTCGAGAAGATCCGGCAAGAAACTCGCCAGTTACTCTTTTTAAAGTGTCTTTATCATCATCATCATTTTATCCAAAAACTGCTTGGCGGCCTATGTCCACTGCTGGACATAGGCCTCCCCCAATGATCTCTACACAGATCGGTCTTTGTCTCTTAAGTTATACCACCTTATTATAAATCGCGATCCAAAGTTTCACGTACCAAAGCTCATGTCATCCCGTTCCAACACGCAATGTTAAAAGGGGCTGGTTTGAATTTTTATATTATACTATCCTTAGTTCGCGATATGTAATAAGGAGTAAAGTCTCTTAACCCCAAATACCACGCATTAATGAAGAATCCAGCCGTGTGGTCCCCGGCAGAGTAGAATAGGCCACCCTCACTCTTACCGAGGTGTCGTAAAAGGCAACTAAGGTAAAGCTGCTGGCGTGATCATGAGCACCCAGAGAAGGAAAACTCTGCATTTATATCAAAACCCTCGCCAACCCGTCTGCCAAGCGTGGTGAGTATGGCAATTACCCCTCATGTGATTGAGGGAGGCCCGTGCCCCAGCAGTGGGGACTTAAATGGGCTGATGATGAATGAAGAATTCTACATCTCAAAAATTCAAGGACTTCATAAAAACCAACTTCTGGTTCAACTACTTTCCATAAGTACATTAAATAAGTTGCCAATAATTGAAAATTATTATTTGTTTCAGAAATATTGAAGCGAACGTAAAGTTTACAAACACAAACTAAGAAGATAACACTTTTTAAAAGTCCAAAAGAAAATATAGCAATAATTAAACTGTCTATTTGATTGAAATTGATCAAAATAACTTGTTCACTTACAAGCCGACCAAGATCAAAAGGCACTTCAGTGACATTGACAAGAGGGTGTTGTACAACGTTTTTTCTATGCGAAAATGTCAAAACAGCATTAGTTCCAACCTTGGCCACGTGCCAAATAACCGTGAACGGACTGTATTGGTCTGTGATCAAAATTGATTGACATAAAATTAACTATTTGCGTTCTTTATACGAATCGCGATGACCACGATACATATATACATCTCTATCTAATGACTCATAATTGAGTGAGAAAACATCTTAGATAAGCTAAGCTTAGTATTACAAAGTGGAACGTGTATAAAGTTTTCAAACCATGAAGTTTTAATGTAACTTGAAAAGAACAAAGTAATCTCTCGAAAAATGTTTTGTAACTTTGTACTTCAGTCCTATATTTTCGGCTCTCTAAAAAATAGGGACTGGTTATTTTAGCGTGTAATTCCCGGTTTCGTCCAAAACTATTGCTCAGCAGCAAGGTGTACGCTTAGATTTTTTTATAATGGCACAGTATATTGGCTCTCCTCAGCCTGATGGTAGGCAAGAGAAGAGCCCACGTTGCAATTACATCACCTCCGTTGGGATCACCATAGTGGCCCGCGAGATGCTTCTTCACGCTTCGTTTGAAGCAATCCATATTGTAGGAAGGAGGAAATACGTGCGCCGGCAAGGAGTTCCACTTCTTAATGGTGCGGCAGAAATAGGAACTGCTAAATCGTTTAGTCCGTGATGAATGTTTTCCACTGTGAAGCGGTGACAGCGTTGTCCGGCGCGTCTAGTTCTGTGACGGAATAGGGCAGGTGGCATGAGGGAGAAAAGCTCTTCAGAGCATTTACCGTGATAAAGCCGGTAAAAGACGCTAAGCGACCCGATGTCATTACGTAGTTTAAAATTTTCAAGGGTATTGGTGACCTCTTCGTCACCTATAATACGCACAGCCCGTCGCTGCAATCTATCTAGAGCTTCGATGAGGTAGGTATTTAGCGGAGCCATCCCAGAGATGCTGTACTCTCTCCACGCATACCAGGGCTTGAGTCTTGTATAAAAGACAGAGTTGGTCTGGAGTGAAGAACCAATGATGTTGATGATACATTGACCGACTCATCTCATCGACCGACCGATCATAGAGATATCAGACAACAGAGGAACACAAATATATACTTAAATACATATATTACACCCAGACACTGAACAAACACAAGTGTTCATCGCACGAATGTTTGGCCAAAGTGGTGATCGAACCCATGACCTTTGGCGTAAGAGGCAGGGTCACTACCAATTGCGCCATCCGGTCAGTCGATCAGTCGGTCAGCTGATCGCCAAGATATTCAAGAAGATCACCTGTTGATCGTTTCGGCCTGAAGTCATATTGATAGTAGATCATAAAGTCAGGTAATAATACTCCGGCTTAGACCATGTTTTCCCTCACCGTCGAGCCAATAGTAGAAATACGCCCATAGATATGGAAAAATCTAGTGGTGTATGCTCGAATTTGCACCTAGAATCTCCTGCATGGAAGGCGCGTCGCTCCAGGATTCATCGGTCTGCACCATTGAAACAGCACTAAATTCGCAAAGATTTCCAAATTCAACACTATTCAACACTAGAATCCTACAAGTCGAAGTCAACTTTGGCACTCTCAGTATTTGCAGTGTCACCACGGACTGGGCACACAGTCGATGCAGTTTGGATGTCCTAGACGCGTTTACAGTACCGTCTTTACCATAATAGAAGCCTTGGGGGCAGTATCCAGGGCCCCATTTAAATAATACATTGATCTGACTCCCAGATAGGTAGCTCAAGCGCCTGTGTTACAGATATTATAATCAACAACTTTTCTTTATAAATCATCATCATTATCATTATCATCATCATCAGCCCATTTAAGTCCCCACTGCTGGGCCACGGGCCTCCCTCAATCACATGAGGGGTAATTGCCATACTCACCACGCTTGGCAGACGGGTTGGCGAAGGTTTTGATATAAATGCAGAGTTTTCTTTCTCTGGGTGCTGATGATCATGCCAGCAGCTTTACCTTAGTCGCCTTTTACGACACCTCGGTAAGAGTGAGGGTGGCCTATTCTACTCTGCCGGGGACCACACGGCTGATGGTGACACAGAACGTACGTAATAGTAGAATTATATTTAAGTAATACATACATACATGACCGTGGGAGAGCTACGCTTCAGCATGAATGGGCCGGCTCAACCGGAGTGTTACCAAGGCCTCACAGAAAACCGGCGGGAAGCAGCACTGTGCTGTGTTTCGCAGCGTGAGTGAGGGTACCGAAGGCCCAATCCGGGGAAAAGGGAGGTTTAAATGCTAACAGCGCACTTATGACTCCACTTGTGTCACGGGTGTCCATGGGCGGCGGCAATCGCTTACCATCAGGTGATTCGTCTACTTGTCTGCCACCTTTCACATAAAAAACATCATCATCAGCCCATTTAAGTCCCCACTGCTGGGGCACGGGCCTTCCTCAATCACATGAGGGGTAAAAATACTTACCACGCTGGGCAGACGGGTTGGCGAGGGTTTTGATATACATGCAGAGTTTTCCTTCTCTGGGTGCTTCATAAAAAACATAGAGTGGCTTAATCGCTTACCATCAGGAGATCCGTATGCTCGTCTGCCACCTATCACACAAATAAAAAAGGGCCCCTTGTGTAAGCGTGGGCCCCAACATTGTCAAATACGGCCCTGCGCATACATCTCAATTCGCCCTAGAATCGGAGACTCAGAACTTGGCCATCATTTGCCAGTGGACATTGCCAGCCAGTAGCGGGCAAACTGAACTGTTGTTTATAAACTAATCTAATTGGCGTATTCTGAATACCATTGGCTTTTTGGTGGGAAAAAGGTTAAATACGTAAAAAAGTACAAATAGGTAATATAATACGATTTCAGTCGTTTGTAATTTGCAAGGTTATTTATTTTCCGCAAAATGGTATTGTATTTTTTTCCTCAATATGTACTTCTAATCAATATATATTTATTTTTTTGTAATAAGGGGGCAGACGAGCAGACGTTTCACCTGATGATAATCGATTACCGCCGCCCATAGACACCTGCTATGTCAACTTAATTTAATTTTGTTTTTACATTACATTGGAAACAGGAGATTGGCGTAAAGCTGCACAAGATCGAGACAAATGGCGGCATCTCGTATCGGAGGCCAAGACTCATTTTGGGTCGCTGCCATCAGAGTAAGTAAGTTTTACATTAGTATTACTTTTCTATTTCCAAAATTCATTAAATATTGAGATGATAACAAACATGCTATTTACACTGAATACTGGAGTTACAGCCTAAATAATATAGATTAACATGTTTTGTTGCACTGTCCCTACTGCATCTCTGTTTAGTGTGACCAATAAATAATATATACTTTCACAACATCACACACGTTGATCTGCCTTCGAGATAGGTAGCTCAAGCACCTTTGTTACGGACATCAGAACCAACAGCGGAATCACAAATATATACTGTTAGATGCACCCCCATCTCCTACCATCACGCCACAGCCTACGTCATCGGGCTCGTCTATACAGCGTGTTTATTTGATACGGGCGAATATTTTAATGGCGATTATTTACTTTGATTGATTGATTGATGATTATTATACATTTCATACATTGAAATTAAGGTACTTTTTTTTTCATACAAAATAATTGAGCACGCAATGTATTGCATCCACTGGTAGTTAACGTTAATAACATCAATTAACGTAGACATAAGTATCTAAACGTCATACGAGTGTCATGACACTCATGTCACTTGTCATGTCAAACAAAGTTGGACGGCATACATAGCTGCTGGGTTGCACTTTAGAAAAATCATTACACCTAATTAACCACAAAATTTAATGAAATGATTATCTTATACGATTCGTAGGATCAGATATTATAGCTGGATTAATTATTCGCCCGTATAAAATACACACGCTGTATAAGCAAGAGGACACGCGCTCTGGGCCTGTTTGCTTCTCAGGCGTGCGCTCGGACGGTCATAGCTTCCTTCGTAGATTTTATTTGAATTTGAAGGGACTTGGGCCTTATCAGAGTGGTTTTCCATTTTCTTTACTGCCCTAGTAGTCAATTAGGGTATGGCGTGGATTATCGGGCGAGGAGGGTATTTTCCAATAAAATACGACCACTTTATAATTACTCCGCTATAATGATTAATTTTCATACAATTACATTAAGAAAATCATGAAGGATTGATTAGATAATTTCCGATTGAAACTATGACGACCGCCGAGCACGTGGATGCGTGCGCGCTCACCGCAATCCAATATGGCCGCCCCTCCAGTGCTCGGCGTTACGTCAGAGTGACAACTCTGTTACGTTCGGAAATCACCTTTACATCGATACTAGAACATCGATTGAAAATCACATTTTGTTGGACTAGATTCCTGACGTGCTGTCAGATTAAAAATTACAATTTGGTGGACTCTATTTTCGACGCGCCGTCAAATTTAATTATTTTGTAAATATTTTATAAAAACATTCTAGCTCATTTCTATTTCTTTTTTTTTAAATAATAATTTTAACTATTTCTAATAATACATATAATACTTTTATATTACCGGAATGCTGGCAGATACCTCGGCCAACGTTTAGGGTTGGCCATTAAAAGAGGCAACGTCGCTAGCTTCTGGGCACGTTGGACAACATCAGTGGGGCAGACAATTTCTTTTTGTAAATATGTACTTTATTAGGTTCATCTTTTATAAAACGGTTAGGATTTATCTAGTTTTTTATGTTACTGTTTTCCTGTTTACTTGTTTAAATTTTTTTCCCATACCCCATTCTGTGGGCAGGAGGATAACGATGTCGTGTAGATACGTCATAGGCTTGTAATGGACGTAATTTATTGTCAAATAAAACTGGCTTACATGCGTGACAGCTGTCATTTACAGACAATATATCGTCGTCACATTAGCATCGACCAATCACGTAGGTACGTTTGTGATTACTGGCGCAACATTAAAAATACTTCTTACTTTGGTTAAGCGATATTTTAAAAATAAATATTAATAATTATAGACAAATGGTTTATTATCTATATCGATTAGTGAACCGGATTGGGTACCGGAGGCCGAATCCGGGGGAAAGGGGGGTTCAAAGATAGGCAGCGCACTTGTGACTCAACTGATGTCGCGGGTGTGTATGGGCGGCGGCAGTCGCTTACCATAAGATGATCCGTCTGCTCTTCTGCCACCTATCATATAAACAAATCACTTTTGAACACTATACATACTAAATACTTTGAGTAGGTGGTAAGGAAATACGATAATTTCTTACAAGTGTAACCAAAATTTATGTGATAGGTAGCAGACGAGCAGACGGTTCACCTGATAGACACGCGGACACCAATGGAGTCACAAGTGCGCTGCCAATGTTTAAGACCCCTTGATTGAGTTGGTCTGGTCCTACCATATGTAGACTTAAGATTCCGCTTAATTCTATAAGTTCCATTATTTAGGGGTAGCAAATTGCAGATAGCAGTCAATCCCAGACTCACTAAATCCTGGATCATGATCCTTGGACCGAGGTTTAAGCGTACCCCGAGCCCCAAAGAGATTCGCTTTTGGATATCAAATGCTATACAGGGTATTTCATTTCCACATGGAGCACCCCTTGGGGCACCAGGAACTTGGAACACCCCATGTAAGTTCAACGATTATTTGCAGTTCGACTTGGTATTTTTTCCGAATTTTCGAGAATTCCCTACTTCAACAGCTTAAAAAAAAAAAAAAAAAAAAAAATAAATAAAAACATTTCCTGTACATAAAAACCCTTTGTATGAATTATAACAAAATAAGACATACACAAAAATAATAAGACAGATAATGCCGTAGCAGCGAATGCTGAGGTCGGGACCACATTGACCACACACAACCACACAATCTCTTCTCGTACCGTCTCTCTTCTTTGTATCTGTGTCGTGTTTTGTCATGTGGCTACTGTGTTTGTTTTTTCTGTTTGTGATGATCAATAAATGTTTCTTTTTTCTTCTTACATTAATTAATTTTCATGCTGTCAGATGATAGTATATCTATGAAAATGTCCACTAAAGTTGATTACTTAGCAGCTTTCGTATCTACTGAGCCACGAAGGAGTCCTCCAAAGTGAGCCACTATTTGCGGATCTGTTTACTCGGACGATTGAGCTCTGTTTGGCCAAACACACCTGGTTTGTTCCAATTCCTTTCAATGGTAGGGTAGCTATCATTTTAAGGATCCACTGGAATATTTGTTTAACTTATGAGATAACAATATGAGACAGTTAATTGGGTTTTGCGTTAATAAACGCCGAAAAAATCTCAGACTAAAAAAAAGTCTCACAGAAAACCGGCACTTGTGACTCCACTGGTGTCGCGGGTGTCCATAGGCGGCGGCGATTGCTTACCATCAGGTGATCCGTCTGTTCGTCTGTCTGCCTATTACATAAAAAAAGTATATTCTTTCGTGGGAGAGCAAAGCTTTGACATGAATGGGCCAGCAAATTATTATATTACATTAGAAAGTCACATATGTGATAGGTCATACAAGAGAAAACATTCTTCCCCTCCTTGTCTCGATTGGCCTCCATGCTGAGGATCGTGATGTCGATTTATTGATTTATTTATTTAAAATTAGTGTCAGGTGTCCATGGGCGGCGGCAATTTGCTTAACTTTAATCGGCAAATAACTTTTTGCCGATTTTCTTTCGCCAGCTTGTCCTATCTTCAGCGCCGTGAGTAGCCTTGCACAGCGAGGTCGCTTTCCCTCAGGTGCGATTGTGATCAAGCGTTAGCCTGTTACTGATCTGATCTGAACATCACGTTGGACTTCTTCCCATCAGTCTAATTCCGTTAACTTTGCCTGTCAGAAGCGGTTATCCTTTTCCTTGCGACTTGTTCGCAAAACTCGAGTCACCTTCTCAAGCCATCAAAGCTTGAAAGCCTCATTGAAATCTTGATCTCAGCAAGCATTCTTATTAGCATATCGGTCCAGTGTGTCCAGCACAACATCTCGAATGCGTCAATGCGCAGATGGTCAACTTTTTTAAAATCTAACCTACATTGTCCTACAAATTGAGAAAACGACAGTGGTTATTCGTTTTTTCTTGGTCTTCCCAAATATTCTTCTATTAGTCCAGAATTTTTGGGGGCAAAGGACTCTTCGCTGTGCCAATTCCTTGTCTAATATCAGGGGAACATGAACTGTTGTTTGTTACTCCTATGTGATTTAAATAAAACTAAAATTGAATAATCTGTATAGTCCTAAAAATTAAACTTCTTTTTTGATTCAAACATATTTTGATCATTCACTATGACATTTTTCATTTTGTATCGTTGCTGATACCGTTTATAGGAAATAGAAATAGGAAAAACAGAAAGCTTTTTGTGGCATTTCCTCATTTTAAATCACAAATAATTCTAATTATCAGTGACATTTGAAAATTCCACGTAGGTACATGATCGGATTAGAATTTACGACTTCTCATTTAGATGACACTCTTACCTGCTGAACTATAAAATCCGGCATCAATTTCTAACTGTAGTGCGCAGAAATTAATTATTGGTATAGTGTGAGCTATTTTGAAAATGCGCAAATATCTCCACTACTTATGCAGACCGCTACAATTACGTGGCGGGTCTGGTACAGTCAGCTTCATAAGGATTGTAGTGTCAAAGGAGGTTAAAAATATCTGTGGGACACAATTACAGTTTTGTGTTGAATTTCAGATCATCTTATTGTTTTAGCCGTCGAACTTTAAATGAAGACATAATTTTGCACCTTTGTTCTTCATATCTATTTATTTTATTATAGATATTTATTAAGACACAAAACAGGTTATAATCAAAGATGACAATATTATAATAGTTAAAGTATACTTAGGTGCTAAACTATAACCGAACAACTTGTATCCTAAAATGAATCCTCAAGGCGTTAACATCCTGTGAACTTGACTCCAAACTCACTAGCGAGTGTGTCCTGCTCCTTGCTACCAGCTTGGCAATGCCAACATCGTAAATCTGATTTGGGTAACGGGACACTGCAATATCAGAGGCAACGAAGTCGCTGACGTGCTAGCAAAGGCCGGGACAGAGAGCCCACTACTCGGACCGGAACCAATTAGTGGCGTTCCAGCCTGCATGCGGAAGTGGAGGAAATGTTCGATGACATATCGAGGGCCCTCCACTTCACCACCAAAACCCACTACAATGTTGTCATGGGGGACTTCAACGCTAAAGTGGGAGTACAGAATTGCAACGAATCGGTAGTAGAATCCCATGGATTTGGAGTTAGGAATCATAGGGGGCGGATGCTTGTCAACTTTCTCGAACGAGAGGGGCTCTTTTTGATGAACTCTTTCTTCAAGAAGCAGCCCCAAAGAAAGTGGACGTGGCAGAGCCCCGACACTATGACTAAAAACGAGATCGACTTCATCATGGCGGACAGGCGGCATATATTCAGAGATGTCTCCGTGATCAACAGGTTCAACACCGGTAGCGATCACAGACTTGTCCGAGGCACTCTGAATATCGACTTTAAGGCCGAACGAGTCCGCTTGATGAGGTCAAAACTCCGGCCTACTCTACTGCAATCCATGAAAGGATCTGAAAAGTTTCAGTTAAACCTGGAAAACCGATTCAATGCCGTGGAAACCACAACGGACGTTGACCAGAACCTCGAAAATGTGGTTCGAGTCCTCAGGGAAGAAGGCACGAGATTTTGTAACATGCAGCGCAAAGGTAGGAAGTCGAAACTCTCTGATGAGACCTTGGGGCTAATGGGACAACGACGTGAGCAACCACCGTCCACTTCGTCAGGAAAACGGACTCTAAACCGGGAGATCAGTAAACTTGTGCGACGCGACCTCCGGTGCTCCAATACTCTCTCGATTGAAAGAGCTATCGAGCAGAATCGGGGGTCGAAGGTTTTCGTACAATCTCTCGGAAGAAGCCACCTGACCAAGCTGACCACATCACGTGGAGAAGTTGTTGCTTCAAAGCCGGCGGTCCTTCAAGAAGTGGAAGACTTCTATGGCCGATTATACGCTTCGCATGCATCTCGACCTGATCCCGAAAATGAGGACTCTAGGGCCACATTAACACGCCGTTTCACCGAAGACTTGCCAGAAGTCAGCATAGGCGAAATCGAGATTGCTCTTGGACAGCTGAAAAATGGAAAAGCCCCTGGAGAGGATGGCGTTACAACAGAGTTGTTGAAAGCTGGAGGATTACCCGTACTGAGGGAACTCCAAAAGCTCTTTAACGATGTCCTCTTCGAAGGGAGAACTCCGGAGGCGTGGAGTAAGAGTGTGGTCGTCTTGTTTTTCAAAAAAGGGGACAAAACCCTTTTGAAGAACTATCGACCCATTTCCCTTCTAAGCCACGTCTATAAGCTGTTCTCAAGAGTGATCACGAACCGTCTTGCGCGGAGACTCGACGAATTCCAACCACCGGAACAGGCTGGGTTTCGGAGCGGATACGGCACCATAGATCACATCCACACAGTGCGGCAGATTATACAGAAGACAGAAGAGTATAATCAGCCCCTGTGTCTAGCATTTGTGGACTATGAGAAAGCCTTTGACTCGGTTGAAATCTGGTCTGTTCTGGAGTCCCTGCAGCGATGCCAAGTCGATTGGCGATATATCCAGGTGATGAGATGTCTCTATGATGCCGCTACTATGTCCGTCCAAGTACAGAATCAGCAAACAAGTCCTATACCATTGCATCGAGGAGTGAGACAAGGGGGGGAAATTGTTCACAAATGCAATGGAGGATATGTTCAAGACGCTGAACTGGAAGAGACGTGGCATCAACATCAATGGCGAATACATCTCTCACCTGCGATTTGCTGACGACATCGTCATAATGGCAGAAACGCTGCAGGACCTACAACAGATGCTGAATGACCTGGCTGACTCTTCTAAATGCATCGGCCTACGGATGAACTTGGACAAAACCAAGGTCATGTTCAATGAACATGTTCTACCGGAACCGATTGCAATTCACGGTGCCGTCCTCGAAGTTGTTCAAAAATACGTATACCTCGGGCAGACTTTGCAATTGGGTAAAAACAACCTCGAGGATGAGGTGAATAGGAGAATCCAGTTAGGTTGGGCAGCATTTGGAAAACTACGTCGTGTCTTCATATCGTCGATACCACAGTGCCTAAAGACGAAAGTCTTCAATCAGTGCGTCCTACCCGTCATGACATACGGAGCCGAAACGTGGACACTTACGGTACGGCTGGTCCACAAGTTAAAGGTCGCTCAGCGGGCTATGGAACGAGCAATGCTCGGCGTCTCTCTCCGAGATCGAATCCGAAATGAGGTGATCCGGCAGAGAACCAAAGTTATCGACATTGCTCACCGGATTAGCAAGCTTAAGTGGCAGTGGGCTGGCCATATTAGCCGCAGAACCGACAACCGATGGGGTAAACGAGTTCTGGAGTGGAGACCGCGTCTTGGCAAACGTAATGTAGGGCGCCCTCTGGCTAGGTGGGAGGACGATCTCCGCAGGATGGCTGGCAAGAGCTGGATGCAAGAAGCCATGGATAGATCACAGTGGCGAACAATTGGAGAGGCCTACGTCCAGCAGTGGACTGCGATGGGTTGATGATGAGCCTGCATGCTTAGGTTCGAGTTAAAAGAGTGGGAGCATAAGCAAAGCACTGAATTTTGGAAAAGGCTACCTCGACTAGAACAGTCTAAGGTGTTGATACAGGCGTTCGATCAGAGACGAGCTGTAGAAATAATAAAACTGAGTAGAGGACACGTTAGGGACTCACTCGGACCCTCACAGGGCACTGCTAATTAAACAAGCACAACAGGGCCTTTCAGATACCAAAATCTTCAGGTTCTGTCGCGAGGACGAGGAAACGGTAGAAGCCGGCACCTAGGAGCACACATGATCTCAGCAGACGAGATCAAAAGCTCCCCCATCAGCTTCATTCTCTGGTTTATCCTGGAACTGGAGCTACATGAGGTGCTGTAATAGGTTATGGGGCTGCCACAATAGATCATCTACTGGTCGCAGTGGTATGAGACGCAGGGCTCACCCCATTTCTATCAAATAACAATAATAATCCTAGAATGAATATGACACATTTTTATGAATTTAATATACTTAACACTAAAATATTTTTACGTTACTGTGGCTCTATTGGTCACAGCAGTTTCACTACCTTGACACCTCATATCTTCATGAAGCTAACTGGACCACCGCCCCCTTTTACTAACTTTGGTCCCAAAAGCCTGTACTATGGTCACCCTAAAACAATGTGGGTATTGATTAGAGCGCTCATTTATCGTTGTTTTAACTCTCGTAGAGCCTGTTTGAAAGGTTGTCCTTTGTTTGAGTTTGTGGAAGTTCGTCGGTGTATGAGGGCTTGGAAACTAAAGTTATCTAAAGTTTCAATGCTATGAAATACTAATGAATGGAGGAGAGAAATGAAAAATATTGCTAAATAATCGCTTTCTATTTAAATTTGATTGTTTTTTGAAAAAAACAGAAATGTAAATGCGTTTTTCTCTGATATCGAACACAGTGTTGATGGAGATTGGAAATATTAGGAAGTAGGTGTACCACATTAGCGTCTCGCCTTCTGAAATTTCTTCTTCTTATTTTATTTGTGGCAATCCACTTCTCGATTACTGCTGCCAATATCATGTTTTAGATTTTAGGCGTTATTAAGCGGGACAACTCATCAGGAAAAAAATCAAGATATTTTGACAAAGTCAACAGTCGAAGTCATTCAAAGTCTCAGTCATTCATTAAAACGGAGGCGTTTAGCATTTTATCGACTTACGGATTCCGCCGAGACTTAACGAAATAGCAGGTTTTAACACCCTATTAGGTCCAAGCGAGTTGTTCACGTAACAATTCAGTCGACACACAATAGCAGTGTTAATAAAAACGATACAATTCAACGATACTTGTATTAATATCAATTTGCACACTGCACAAAACAACACCAAATTTGTACAATAAAAACCACTAAATAGTTATTTAAAAACCCGAAATGCATCAGCCGATACCACTCGTTCTACTAACCTTGGCAGAATCATTCTGACATTTCCATAGCAAAAAAAAATCAATGCGTTGAAAACATAATAATATCAATTCATTGCGTGTGTGTTGCCAGTGATGACATACGGAACCGAAACGTGGCCGTTTACAATGTGCCGATTAAGGAGGCTCAAAGTCACCCAGAGAGCAATGAAGAGTGCGTGATCGTATCAGAAATGATGAGATCCGCAGGAGAAATAAGGTCACAGACATAGCCCAAAGGATTGCATGCCTCAAGTGCCAATGGGCAGGGCACATAGCGAGGAGAACAGACGGCCATTGGGGCGGAAAGGTCCTCGAGTGGAGGCCACGTACAGGAAGTCGCAGCCGTGGCAGGCCCCCCACAAGGTGGACCGACGATCTGGTTAAGATCTCGGGAATACATTGGATGCGGGATACAGGACCGATCTGTGTGGAGAACATTGGGGAGGCCTATGTCCAGCAGTGGACGTTTATTGGCTGAAATAATGATGATGATGATGAAAAAAATATTTCGTCCATTACAGCTTTTTTAGACAGTAAATGTATTTTCAAACAAAGCGTGACGATGCATCTGGCAGGCCTTGACATCGCGTCCTTTTGCTTACCATAGCTGAGGTGAACCAATATACAATGTAACATAAAAAATAAACTACAGCCTGTGGGGATAAAGAATGGGATCAGAAATGGCGGCGCATCTATTCACTTCTCGCTCGCACACTATTTGCGTCTATACTCACGAGAGCGAGTATAGACGCAAATAGTGTGCGAGCGAGAAGTGAATAGATGCGCCGCCATTTCTGATCCCATTCTTTATCCGCACAGGTAGTAATTCTCGTTCATTCGTTGTAATGCAGTCGAAACGTCAAGCAGTAGGTAGGTATGTAATGTTTATATTCGCCGCGTTTAACCCCGATATATAAATTAGTAAACTAATTATAAACCAAACTATTTTGATTATATAAATGCAAAGGTACTAAAGCGAATTTCTAAACACAAACAAAACAAAAGACTAATAATTTAGTATTATAAATTGCTCCTAGCTAACAAAGAAAAGAAAAGCTAACACGATAATTCCAAAGCTAATAAAGAGGGCAATTACTCTAATGCAATGCCTTACCTCAATTTAATCCATTTACTTTAACGTCGAAGGATTATCGCGACAGACCACCGAATACAACGCAAAACGGGAAAACGAATGCTTTGAATGAAAGGCGAGAGAAACATAAATAGATCTATACAAGAACCCAGGAAAGTCCACAAGTTTGTACGCAACGGACGTAAATGCACATTCTATGTTACAAGTGTCAAAAGCCGTGTCTCACTAACAGGGTGGCATCCTACCCTCCAGGGTGGTATGTCTATGGTAAAAAAAAAATCATTCGTATTAAATCAATAATATGCAATTGAGCTACGGCGACGGTACAAGGTGGACCGACGATCTGGTGAAGATCGCGGGAATCCATTGGATGCGGGAGGCACAGGACCGATCTGTGTGGAGAACATTGGGGGAGGCCTATGTCCAGCAGTGGACGTCTATTGGCTGAAATGATGATGATGATGACGATGATGCAATTGAGAGATGAGAGAAAGAATTAAAATATATGTATTTAAGTATATATTTGTGTTCCTCTGTTGTCTGATATCTGTAACACAAGTGCTTAAGCTACTTAGTACGGAATCACCTCAACTTATGAGATGTTGTGAGAATTAATTATTACAAAATTTATTTGTTTGTTAACAGTTAAATTACAAGCGTGGGTGGGAATCTCCTGTAAAAAAATTACTTCGATATTTTATAAACAAATTCACAGATTTCACAGACATTCCTGTGCGCAGCTGGTTGCGCAGATGTTACTTACTGCTAGGTGACGCGCTTGCTCGTTTGCCGCTGCGATCACGAAAAAAGATTTGCAATGTATCACAATTTCAAAGTCACACTTTTGGACTAAACCAAAAACGTTACATATAATCTTCATTTACATAATGAAATGCCTTACCTCCAACTTAATCCACTTATTTAATATAGAATGAACATCGCGACAGACCACCGAATACAAGGCAGCACGGTGTACTGGGTGCTTTGAATAAAAGACGAAAGAAAAATAAATCGATATTAAAGTAAAGACATCAAAGTTGTGCGGTACCCGTCTTCATAGTACAGGGGCGGTAACTGTTTTGGTTCATTGTCTACAAGTCGGTTAAAAAAGCATCGATATCTACAAAACTTGGCACTTATAATTCCGATAATCTTCGGCTATGGAGGCTTGTCTCAACCATTAGCCAAAGACACAGGACTTTATACCCCCTTATTACAAATCGTGAACTAAGGATAGTCTCAAAACTAAAATCGTGCGAGCTCCTTTTAACATTGCGAGCTAGAACGGGATGACATGACATTTAGTACGGATAATAACTTTAGATCCCGATTTAGAATAAGGTAGATAGTGAAAATATCAGTGCGCAACGAAGAGGAAAGGGCTTTGTACGCATTGAGGAATATTTACTATGAAAGGACAGATGTTCAATAAATGTGATTTCTTTCCTTCAATATCCTTTAAGCGATACACATCTATGATGTAGTATTGGTAGGACAACAGTATGATGTAGTCTTACCAATACATCATAGATATAGAATATTTAGCCCTTAGAAATGAAATGAAAATATTACTTCAGAGCACAAACTGTGGTGGCCAAACTCAACCTAAGATCAAAGCCATGTGCGCAGGACATTTATTAAAGTCCATAAGCGTTTGCAGAACTGATATGAGTGCACTTTTTATTACTTACCCTCATATTTCAATGGAACACCAGCATGGAGGGCTCGGGTGCAGGACCTAGGGCTAAACATGTTTTTCGAAGCACAGCCATCTTTTACCCGACTGCCAACATCAATATACATTTCTTTCTATGCTCTCTAAACAAAATAGAAAAAGAGATCCGAACAAAGAATGTTTAGTAAGTTAAAGTAAAGTATCAGCCTATAAACTATCCCACTGCAGGGCTAAGGCCTCCATCATAGAAATCAAGTCATTGTTACTAAGAAGGCTTAATTACTACGATTGCCAAATGCGGATTGGTGATCACAAACCCGAGCTATGTTCGAAAAATTCGAAACATACTTATCGCTCGACCCTAGAATCGAACCCAGGACCCCGAGATCACGGCCCGATACTTAAACCACTAGACCAACGGGGCGTTATTTTGCCTAGTTGCCTAGTCAACCTCATATAGACGGTATTGTTTAATAGTTAAAGAAATGAAGAGTTTTAGGTTAAATAAAAATGTAATAGGAACCCACGAGCAATAACAAGAAAGACAAAGGTACTTCTGTAAAAGTATCCAGCCTGTAGTCGACAAAAATGTATGTGTGCACGTACGTCGCCCAAGGCTCCGCCTGAAAACCAGCGCTGTAGCGACTACGGCCACTGCAGCAAATGCTGAGGTTGGGCCTTGTTGACTACAAAATTTGTCATACTTGTGTATTTATGTCACTCATTTTTTATTTGTCTTCTGTGGCCAATAAATAAATCTTTATCTTTAAAATAATTCTATTACATAACCATTTTCCTTTTCATCATATTTTTTTCAACGACCTCCTGTACTAAAACAAGTTGGACGGAAAAATAAAGTCACCAAGTTTGTGCAAGAATGGGTTCCGTAGAACTTATAACTGGCAGGTACGGTCGGCTACAAAAGTAGCTGCACAGTTTTGATAGTATTGACTCTTATCTTGAGAAATAAGATAGGAGCCAAAAGCGGTTAGCTATTTTTGCAGTATCAATACCTAAAGCTATTTATAGTATTACCACGAATTACTGAAGATTGTCCATTCTAACATTTCGCCAATATCACCTACATAATATAAGACAAAAATACGCTAGGATTGTCTACTGTTGCTTATTGGAAAACTTTATTTAGCGGGAATAATCCAAAAAAAACCTAAAAATTATGACGCATATGAGTTTTTTTTTGTGATAAATGGCAGACGAGCAGACGGATCACCTGATGGTAAGAAATGCCGCCGCCCATGGACACCCACGACACCAGTGGAGTCACAAGTGCGCTGCCAACATTTAAACCCCCCTTTTGCCCGAATCGTACCCTTCGGTATTTCGTAGCTATCCTTTTAAAAAGTCAAAAGCACATCATACATTACGTTACATCGCACTTGAGACTCCCCTGGTGTTGGGCCCATGGACACCCCATGGGCGGCGGTAATAGCTTACCATCAGTTTGTCTGTCTGGTTCTCTGCTTGTCGGGCCCTATTGGAAATCAGCGTCATGCCTTTTTCAGAGCCATGACATAAGCTGAGTGGGGGCCATTTATGTTGGAAGTCACAACACACAATATACATGCGCTGCCTGGTTATTTGTACCCTTATTGATTTTTCTTTGCTTTGTTTTTTTTCTGTATTATTTTATTTGTTTTGTTTGTACTTCTGAAACTGGTGTTGTATCGTGTTGTGATGCCCAAAATAATACATTTTCTTTCTTATTTCCTTGTCTATTTAATGACTTGTGCCATAGACATAGGATGCCGATTCTAAATTCTATGGCTTGTGTACTACATGTGTACGTGTGCATTCTGTTGTTTCACTCAAACAATTGAATGACTCAAAAAAATAAATGGCCGCTTTTAGCGATATACCTAAGTGATTTCCGAGAGGCTGCAGCCTCGAATATTTTAAAAAGAGATCCGGTTTTTTTTAAATTATGGCAGACAAACAAGCAGACGGCTCACCTGATGGTAAGTGAATTACAGCCGCCCATAGACATCTGCTACACACGGGGCATCACAGATGCGTTGCCGGTTGTTAAGGCAGGAACACGGAATAAGCTCCTTTCTTCAAGATCACCAGATTCCATAGTTTTACTACGCGCGGTAGGAAGTGGCGCGAGAAGCGCACTGTGGTGGAGTAAAATCCATCCCAGTGACATCACTTCCAAACTCCAAATTTCACCCATATGGGTGAAATTTGAAATTCTGGCGTGATGGTTTAGTTGATAACCACGTAAATCAATTGGTGTTACTAGTGTGCCCTACCGGATACCTAATAGCATGATCGAATGATTTTAATGACATCAAAACAGCAATACTTAGTCAATCCTAACCTCCTAACTAACACTATTTAGAACCTGACTTAAAAGACATCTCAAAGGTAGGTCGGAAACATAATCTGGAAATTGCGGTCTAATCACCCTTTGATATTAGACGTCTATGCTTATAATAGCTGGTTGGCTAGCGGTGCAACTAATTGTACCTATTTGACTATGTACGGATGTGTCGCAGTCCGGATTATATAATCCGCTGTAAACGATGGTTCACGATTGGCAGGATTGACATTTTTCAATGAAGCGACCCATGTTTAGCCGCATCGTACTACATATTAGCTCTGAAAGTCGGTCCTTTGTTGATGTTTTAAAGGCGATTTTGTTATTTGTTTTTTAAAATAATAGAAATTCTTTAATTACACCTGAAGATTGTTCATAAACAACGACATATTTGATATGTTTGGAACTGTGTTTGGAACAGTTTGACGACCCGTTTGGAACAGTGGTAGTGGAACGCTGCATTTGGTCCAAGGGTTGCGGGTTCGATCCCCGCTCAGTACAAACATGTATGTCTATGAACATGTCTGTTTGTATTGGTTGGTGTTTGTATGTATTTACAAATGAAAAGTATTATCTAAATATCAGCTTGACCCATTTGACGCCTTGCAGAGACGAGCTGTCCGGATTGTCAGGGATCCCGATCTCACGGACAAATTGGAGTCGTTGGAGTCGCGAAGAGATTTTGGCTCTCTTTGCCTCTTCTATAGGTTCTTCCATGGAGAGTGCTCTTTGGAGCTGTTTAATATCATACCAGGGTCACCATTCTACATGTGGCATGACTGTGCTCCGGCAGATGGGCCGCAAGCTCGTCTACCTACTATAAGCAATAAAAATAAAAAAAAAATTATATGTATATATTTGTAATTCCGCTGTCGATTCTGATATCCGTAACACAGGTGCTTGAACTACCTATCTCGGAGTCAGATCAATGTATGTGATGTTGTGAAATATTTATATTTATTTATATATTTATATTTACGTTTTCTTTGTTTAATTCAGTCATAACTTCGCAATAATATCAACTCATTTTCTGTAGCCATTTTTATTGTTATGTCACACAGCGCCACGTGTGTAGAGAATCGGAACTAAAAATGGTCAAGGGCGGCTAAAACTTTCTATGTACGTCATGGTTAGCGTGTTCAATAACATATGACGTGAATACATTCCAGCCGTATTATTATTTTTTGACGACACGATTGGAACAGTGCGTAGTGAACGCTGCCTCTGATTACAGGGTTGCGGGTCGATCCCCGCCAAAGTAACAAATATTTGTGTGCATGAACATGTTATTTGTATTGTCTGGGTGTTTGCTAGTATTATAAGTAACCTAGTATTTACAAAAGAAAAGTATTATTATGTTTTGTAGATATTTGTAATCCCACTGTTGATTCTGATATCGTACACAAGTGCTTGAGCTACCTATCTCGGAGTCAGGATCAATGTATGTGATGTTGTGAAATATTATATTTTATTTATATATTTATATTTATGCTTTCTTGTTAATTCAGTCATAATTCGCAAAATATCAACTACATTTTCTGTAGCCATTTTTATTGTATGTCACACAGCGGCCACGTGTGTAGTAGAGAATTCGGAACTAAAAATGGTCAAAGATGGCGGCTAAAACTTGCTTTACTACTCATGTTTAGCCGTGTTCACTAACGTATGACGCATCTGAAGACATTCCAGCCGTATTTATTATTTTTTGACGACCCGATTGGAACAGTGGTAGTGAAGCTGCCTGATACAAGGGGTGCGGGTTGATCCCCGCACAGTACAAATATTTGGCGCATGAACATGTTTATTTGTATTGGTGGGTGTTTGATATGTCATTATTAAGTTACCTAGGTATTTACAAAAGAAAAATTATATATGTTGTATTTTTTTTTTTTTTTATAATCTGAAGCCCACTGTGATTCTGATAGCCGTAACACAAGTGCTTGAGCTACCATCTCGGAGTCAGATCAATGTATGTGAGTTGTGAAATATTTATTTATTTAATATTTATTATCTTTATTATTAATCGTTGAACCTCCGAAATTCAAAAAGAACTGTTTTTTAATAATAGCTAGCCGTAATGTAATACGGCGGATTATACAATCGGACTGAGACATAATATGTAGATATCACTATGTTTCGTTAAGCTCTATTCATACTCATGTAATTAAGTCTTATATTTGTCTTTTTGATGACTATTAGATTACTATACTCTGTGACTTGTTGATTACCCGATAAAACTTCTCCACGGCGTACTAAATGCAAACAATCATTTTTCCCCAAGAAACATAGGGTCTTATCTCAATCAAAATTCTTTTTCCCATGCAAAAGTGATCAGCTGATTGATTCCAGGGAGATAGAGGTACCTCCTTTCACAATATATATGTGACTCAGCAGCGTGATAGGCCTGTAATTCTTCAATTGGGATTTGTCACCCTTTTTGAAGAAAAGCCTCACCACGCCAGAGTGCCACGCTTTGGGTGTCTTTCCCTCAGTGATGATGGAGTTGAAAAGCCTCTGAAGGGCTTTCAGGACAGGTCGTCCACCTGCTTTCAGAAGCTCCGCTGTGACTCCATCATCACCCGGTGCCTTACCGTTCTTAAGCTGTTTGAGAGCTATGCTTATCTCGTATAGGCTAACGTCCGGGATATCTTCGGTGTAGTGCCGGGTTAATTTGGCTCTTCGCTCAACAGCTTGAATGACAGGTGCGCGTGATGTCGCGTAAAGCTGTCCATAAAAGTTTTCGATCTCAGCCAAAAGTTCTGGGCGTGACGTGACGATTCTGCCATCCTCTGTTTTCAGCTTGGTCAGCAAGCTCTCTCCAATAGCCAGGTCTCTGGTGAACACTTTGGAGCCTTTGTTCCGCTCTATAGCTCTTTAATACGTTCCGTATTAAATCGGCGTATGTCCCGGGTCAGGCACTTGGAGATGCGCTTGCTGAGCTGCCGTCGTTGACGAGCTTCATCAGAGGTTTGCAGAACCATTTTCCGCCTTTTCCTCCATTAACTTAAAAAGTTGGCTCCGAGATTTTACTGGCTTTTTTCGTACGGCTAGGTCTGAAGACCTTTGCACCCGCCGTAAGAACAGCTTTCACGAGCCTGTCATTATATATGTCCACGTCTGAGCAGCTCTCTAGGCAATCGAAGCGATTTTCCAGCTCGAGTTGAAAGCTCTCGGGGTTTTTGAATCTGGATGGCTACAGGGCGGAGCGTAGATTTTATCAGTCGATACCTTTCGGATGTAACATGTAGATTCAAAGTGCCTCTTACCATTCGGTGATCACTTCCAGTGTTCACTGAATTGATCACTGAGACATCATTGAATATCCGGGTCTTGGTAGGACATGATGAAGTCAATCTCATTTTTTGTAACGCCATCCGGACTTTCCCAAGTCCACTTACGATGCGGCCGTTTTTTAAAGAAGGAGTTCATCATGTAGAGTCCCTCCCTCTCCATGTACTCGGCTAGCATTTGACCTCGGTGGTTCCGGATTCCAATCCAAATTGCCCCACTTTCGACTCCTCATCGCCCTTTTTGCCTAGCCTTGCGTTAAAATCTCCCATGACAACAGTGTAGTGAGTATTGGAAGTATGTATTGCCCGAGAGATATCCTCATACATTTCTTCCACTTCCTCGTCAGGGTGTGTCGAGGTCGGGGCGTATACCTGTATTACCTTTAGCGAATACCGTTTGGTAATTCTGAGTGTAAGGTACGCCACCCTATTCGACACACTTCCGATTTGTACAATGCTGTTCACGACAGACTTGTGGACAATAAACCCGACTCCACCTTTGGACAGATCTTCGCCCTCCCGGAAATAAAGCAGGTTTCCCGGATTTAAGGATCATCGTATCCTCGCCCTGTCGTCGGACTTCGGATAATCCTACGATACTCCAGCGAATTCTGCTCAATTCTTCTCTAGTTCCAGCAGCTTCTCTTCGGTCCGCAGTGTGCGTGTGTTGTATGTTGCCAGGGCCAAGGTCGTTTGACGGTGTGTTTTCGCCACCCGGGGATTCTTGGCACCCCTGGTTCCGGCGCCTCGCCCGCTTCCGTCGTCGCTGGCTCGGCCTCCGGTACCGCCGGGCACTTGGGGCCTTGTATTAGTTTTACTAAACATAGGGGGGGTTTGGGCCTACCACCCACCACGCTGGGCCCAGTGCGGGTTGGTGGGGAACGCCAGAAGCCTCGTCTGTTGTGCAGCAGGGTGCGCCACGTGCAGGTGAGGTTGACTTAGGCCCCGTTAGATGTTGAGCGGGACCCCTTACACCCCTTACACGTTCGTGGCGTCACATAAGCTACAATAACTATTAATCCCGCGGTACCCTAAAACTTCCTTTCATATACCCCCTTCGTGACGTCACATAAGCTGCAAAAATGAATGTTTCTACGCACGGTACCCTAAAAGAAAAAACCTTGAATCGATTCTAGACGAGTCAATACGGTTTGGTCGATGCCGAAAGAAAGCGTGACTAGGGAAGCATTCTTACAGATTGTCGTGGGACTTGACGACACGTCATTGCGGCAAAATGCCGGTTGATATTATGGTAATGGCGTCACAAAATAATTCAGTGGGACAAGGATATTATGGCTGAAAAATTAGTCTGTCAGAAGATGTTGTACTTACAGAATTCAGGGCGGAATACTTTTACTTAAAATTTTCTTCAGATGTTATCATAGTATGTTTTTATCTCTAATTGTTTTAATGTTTAATCCCTAATTATTTTTATTTTAATTTACTTTTAAGTTATTTTGAACGCCCTGTTGGTCTAGTGGTTTAAGTACCGGATCGTGATCTCGGGGTCCTGGGTTCGATTCCCGGGTCGAGCGAAAAGTATGTTCGGGTTTGTGATCACCAATCCGCATTTGGCAAGCCTGGTGATTAAGCCTAATCCCATCATAGTAGCGACGACTTGATTTCTATGATGGGGGCCTTTGCCCTGCAGTGGGACAGTATATAGGCTGATACTTTACTTTTAAGTTATTTGTAATTGCATGATATTATAATCATATTGTTTTTGTTCATTCCGGCGCCTCTCAAGAAAGGTCTCCGCAAAATACCAGCGCCATGGGACCTAGTGTGCCCGTGGCAGATGCTGATTCCAGATCTTTTTAAGTGCCTACATGATATACAATGTTTTATATGTTTTTTTTTTTGGTTCGTAAATATATTTTTTTTATCCTTATTTGATCTTTCATGGGAAATGCGCGATGATAGTGGATAAGAACGCGCCTTGCATTCGATTTCTCAGATGCAGTATTCGTCTCGTAGTTAGAATCCGAGCACCCACTGGATTTTTTCTAATCTAATGCATATTTCCATAAGCCCTGCTGTGAGGGAAAAACAATGTGAGGAAACAAGCTAACGTTTTTGGATAGTTTCTCAAAAGTGTGGATGCCTGATAATTCTGAGTAATTCTGACCAACTGGATCCACTCGTTGTGATCTGGAAGAATACTGGTGTTAATCAGCGTCTGTGCTGTGTTTCGCTTTCGTTTGACAGTGAGAGGGTCTACCAGAGGCCCAATCCGGGAAAATGTACCATCAGGTGATTCGTTTGCTCGCTCGTCACAAAACTAAAACGGCTCAGACGGCACCCGCCTTGGCTAGCCACTACGCTATTGAGTTCGTCATAAATACCATAAGGTTTATAAAAAATTGTGTTTCTCAATATTTATTTCTCTAATAACAATATTATCTATTGGGACAAAAACTTACATCTCATCCCTACAAGGATCCTTAAACCAGTGTTTCCCAAACTTTTCTTACATTATGGCGTAAGAACGAGCAGATGACTCATCTGATGGTAAGTGATTCGAAGCTCATAGATATCTGCAAAACATGAGGCATTACGACCAGGTAACGTGGTATCACTCTGGTCTGGCAAGCCCATTCATACAAAATCGTGGTAGTAGTTCTCCCAGGGTTTCTTCGTTTGTTTTGATCACCTTGAGAAACCTGCACGTCTCAGCACGTCTCATATCACCTGATGGTAAGCGATTGCCGCCGCCCATGGACACCCGCAACACTAGTGGAGCCGCAAGTACGCTACCAACCTTCGAACTCCCCTTTACCCCGGATCGGGCCTCTGGTACCCTCACTTACAGCATAGTGCTGCTTCACGCCGGTTTTCTGTGTGGCCGTGGTATCACTCCGGGCGACCCGGCCTATTCATGCCGAAACGCGGCTCTCCATCGGCGATGTTTGTGGTTAGCCGTGTGCTACTAGTCTTTATTATGTGATAAATGGCACAGACAGACAGACCGTGGGGTAGCCACGCTTCGGCATGAATTAGCCTGCTCGACGGAAGTAATACCACGGCCTCACAGAAAACCGGCGTAAAGCAGCAGCACAGTTGTGTTTCGCTACGTGAGTGAGGGTACCGGAGGCCCAATTCAGGGGAAAGGGTTGTTCAAACGTTGGCAGCGCACTTGTGACTTCACTGGTGTCGCGGGTGTCCATGGGTGGCGGCAATCACTTACCATCAGGTGATCCATCTGCTCGTCTGCTACCTATCACACAAAAAAAAGACAAACAGATGGATTGCCTGTTGATATGTGATTGCCACCGCTCATGGAATCCGCAACACCAGGATAGTCACAAGGGCGCCGCGAAGCTTTTCGCCTTTGCCCCGGATTGGGCTTCCATTACCCTCACTCACACGGCAAACCACTGTACAGCTGCTGCTTCCCGCAAGTTGCAGCTTTAGTCTCATTCGAATGCAACCATTCATGCCGAAGCGTGGCTCTCCCACTGTCTGTGCCATTTATCACATAATAAAGACTAGTAGCACACGGCTAACCACAAACATCGCCGTGGGAGAGCCGCGTTTCGGCATGAATAGGCATATTCCGGGTCACCCGGAGTGTAACAAATTAAACGCTAAGGAGGGTTTGAGGACCACTGCCTTAGGCCGTAACAAGCGGTTATTCCTGTATCTCTGGTATTCTTGGTCACGTACTACGCGGCCCTTGTTATAGACTTATTTATTTTATTGGTGAAAATAACTCGATGCTTTCGGCAACCACGATTCTTTAATAGTCGTTTAGCCGTTAGTAGGTGAAGAATGAACGATGGTGGCTCAGTGGGTAAATGCACCTTCTTAACGGAAAGTTCGGAAGTTCGAATCTAAACAGAAAACAAAACAAGAAAACCGGCCAAGTGCGAGTCTGACTCGCGCACCGAGGGTTCCGCCGGTATCTTTTGATTGCATTAACTTTTGTTTGATTTTTTCACAGCTTAAAGGGACAGTAGACCTAGGTATTTGGTATAAATTTCAATTTGATACCTTTATTCGTTCGTGAGAAATAAAGTAGTAAATTTCATTTAATTATTAAAATATTTTTATTATTTTATATAACTAAAAAAATGTGATTTTCGCAATTTTTCCTATATTTGCATTATATGACAATGCTTCATGCCAAATTTCAAGATTCTGAGTTTACGGGAAGTACCCTGTAGGTTTTGATTCCTTTGCGAGTGTCGAAAATTTGATGAAAATATCGATATAATCGGCTGTATCTTTTGATTGCGTTGGCTTAGAAGTTTGATTTTTTCACAGCTTCAAGGGACAATAGACCTGAGTAATTGATATAAATTTCAGCTTCATACCTCCACGCGTTCCTGAGAAAAAGGGTCTTGACAGACGGACGGACGGACGGACAATAAAGTGATCCTATAAGGGTTCCGTTTTTTCCTTTTGAGGTACGGAACCCTAAAAACAGAAATGGCGGTTACCATTTACCATCAGATGGGCCGAAAGCTACTAACGGCCGCACTCAGAGACGTCGTTTAAGCTAAAGTTCATTCACTTTAGTATCGGTAGTCTTTATGCGTATCAAAATAAGTGTCTATTTTTTCTTAAGTAGCCTAGGTTAATCAACGACTCTAAGTGTGGCAGTAAGTCTGCCTGTTATTCGCAATAAAGCAAACAGAAAAAAAAGGAAACAATTCAAAATACTTATAATTAAAAAACAAAAAAAAACAAAACTTTATTCAATTTGGTAAGTCTATAATATAATAAGTTTGGTAAGTCTATAAAATAATAAATGTTTTATTTCTTTCTTTCATTAACACAAAATAATTTCCAAATGATAGAAAATACTTACTTAATACCACGGCTTCTCAGAAAACATTATGTTGTACCTTTATGTTGTACCTTTATGTATGTACCTTTGTGTATTCTACTTTATGTTGTACCTTTTGGTTGTGCATAATACAGTGTTTCTCGTGCGCATCGCAGTGGTCTCTCGAGGTGTTCACGGAAGACCAGCGTCGCGGCGTCAGTAGACGACACGATATTATGCTGAGTGAACGCCTTTTTCACTGACACTATGTATAAGTACTTTTTTATATAAATATTTCTATGTTTTTGTCAGGAAATAAATTATTTTCTATTCTATTCTATTCTATAAAACCGGGGTGAAACAGCACTCACTTTCGCTGCATTAGTGAGGTACCGGTGGCCCAATCCAGGGGAAAGGGGGATTCAAAGGTTGGCAGTGCACTTGTGACGCCAATGGCGTCGCGAGTGTCCATGGGCGGCGGCAATCGCTTACCATCAGGTGATCCGTTTGCTCGTCTGCCATCTATCACTTAAAAAACCGGCCAAGTGCGAATCGGACTCACCCATGAAGGGTTCCGTAGCAGCAATTAAGATATGGAAGGTAAATTGCGGCTTACGGTTTATAACGTATTAAAAAAAAAATTTACTAGATCTAGTCCAAACCAGTTTTCTTTGTTCGTATTCATGATTAAGACCTACATCATATATTTTTTTTAGTTTTAAGATGAATATAATGAATTCATTTATTATAGAAGTCAGAGGGGGTTAACAAAATACATCTATTTACCAAGTTTCAATAGGACAGACATGAAGAATCTATAAGGGTTCCGTTTTTTTTTTCAAATCTACTTAAGTACATTCATTTTTTATGTCACGACAGACAAGCATTTGACCTCAATCACACCTGATGTTAAATGAAGAGGAGGTTTGGCTATGCTTGCCCGTGAAAAGCCCATTCAGATGCCTAGGCTATATTTCTTCTTTATATCAGGAAGCACATCAGCGAGCAACGAGTTCCACTTCCTGGCTGTTCGCATCAAAAAGAAACATTTTCAGTAGTGTTGGGAACACATCGTGAGGAAACCTGCCCATTTCTGATAGTTTCTGAAACGTGTAACCGTGATTCAGTATGTCTGGTTCCCCTGCCTAATGTTCCGATAGCTAATAGCTGTTGCTTTATTGTAATTACTAGACTCACAAAATCCTCGATCATACATCTGATCCGTTTACACAGTGGTAGTACGCTACCTTTGGTCCAAGGGTTGCAGGTTCGATCCCCGCACAGTACAAACATTTGTGTGCATGAACATGTCTGTGTGTTCCTATGTATTATAAGTATGTATTTACAAATGAAAAGTATTTTAGGTATATATTTGTAATGCCACTGTTGATTCTGATATCCGTAACACAGGTGCTTCAGCTACCTATCTCGGAGTCAGATCAATGTATGTGATGTTGTGAAATATTATATTATTATTATTATACCAGCTCAAGAGCAACGGCTTTAGACTTAACTGAGAATAACAAGCTTTAAAGAAGTGCACATAAACTAAGCTAAGCCTTAACAGACTTGGGAAAATCGATTCATTATTTTTTCAGATTAGTTTTTGCAAGTACTCATTATTACTAGACGATTTATACTACGTTTAGTAGTGTGGCGGGGCTTGTGACGTTTCATAAGCCCCGCCACACATGCTCACATTCGCATTGGCAGTCACGAGCCATGTGATGTGCCAGTGGGTGTATTTATTATTTCATATTGTCGTTGGCACGCACGCACGCACGCACGCACGCCACACACACACACACACACACACACACACACACACACACACACACACACACACACACACACACACGCACACACGCACACACACACACGCACATGCACACGCACACTCACACGCACGCTCACACACACACACATACTATGTCTAATCATGTCCAGACAGGCGGTAGAGTATTTAGAGTAAACGAAACACCTATGCCTAAATAAACAGAGATAAAGAGATGGGCGGTTACCATTTACCATCAGATGGGCTGCATGCTTGTCTGCCTATTATTCGCAATAAAAAAAGAAAACAATTCAAAATTACATATAAATGAAAACAAAAATGTCCCTATTCAATTTGTGAAGTCTATAATAATAAATGTTTTCCTTCTTTCTTTCATTAAAACAAAATAATGTCCAGTTTTTTTTTGTTAATAAATCTTTTCACAACATCACCTTCATTGACCTGACTCCGAGATAGGTAGCTCAAGTTCCTGTGTTACGGATATCAGAATCAACAGTGGGATTACAAATATATACATATGATATACTTTTCTTTTGTAAATACGTACTTATAATACATAGGAAACACTCAGACCAATACAAACAGACATGTTCATGCACACAAATGTTTTTACTGTACGGGGATCGAACCCGCAACCATTGGACCAAAGGCAGCGTTCACTACCACTGTTCCAAACGGGTCGTCTAATAAGTTCGTAAGTTGATAGATAATACTTACTTCAACGGATCACGGCCTCACAAAAAACCGGCGTGAAACAGCACTGTGCTGTGTATCGCTGCGTGAATGAGGGTACCGGGGGCCCAATCAGGGGGAAAGGTTGGCACTGGTGTCGTGGGTGTCCATAGGCGGCGGCAATGGCTCACCATCACGTGATCCGTCTACTCGTCTGCCACCTATGAAAATGAAAATAGTTTATTCAAATTAGGTCCATACAGAACACTTATGAATGTCAAGATGTTTACAACTGGTTCGGAATGTAGTTTTGCCAAGAAGACATCAGCAAGAAACTAACTTGTTTTACAAAATTTCACCACTAACTTAAAAAAAACCGGCCAAGTGCGAGTCTGACTCGCGCACCGAGGGTTCCGCCGGTATCTTTTGATTACGTTAACTTTTATTTAATTTTTTCACAGCTTAAAGGGACAGTAGACCTAGATATTTGATATAAATTTCAATTTAATACCTTTATTCGTTCGTGAGAAATAAAGTAGTAAATTTCATTTTATTAAAATATTTTTATTATTTTATATAACTAAAAAAATGTGATTTTCGCAATTTTTCCTATATTTGCATTATATGACAATGCTTCATGCCAAATTTCAAGATTATGAGTTTACGGGAAGTACCCTGTAGGTTTTGATTCCTTTGCGAGTGTCGAAAATTTGATGAAAATATCGATATAATTGGCTGTATCTTTTGATTGCGTTGGCTTAGAAGTTTGATTTTTTCACAGCTTCAAGAAACAGTAGACCTGAGTAATTGATATAAATTTCAGCTTCATACCTCCACGCGTTCCTGAGAAAAAGGGTCTTGACAGACGGACGGACGGACGGACAACAAAGTGATCCTATAAGGGTTCC
Source organism: Marasmia exigua (assembly GCA_019059595.1). Lineage (NCBI taxonomy): Eukaryota > Metazoa > Arthropoda > Insecta > Lepidoptera > Crambidae > Marasmia > Marasmia exigua. Next base: position 11,352,485 of record CM032485.1, read on the forward strand.
GTTTTTTCCTTTTGAGGTATGGAACCCTAATAAAGTACAATTTTTGTATCACATAAAAAACCCAACCAACCTCATCGCCAATGAGGTGGATACACCAGATCAAGGGCAACTATGAGCTCTTTTTACGAGTTTACCCGGAAAGATGAAGTCCGCGACGAATGGCGCCGAAATCATCAATCTTATGAACATCGGTTCGACCGTTCTTGAGTTGAGCTAAAACACATATTGCAACTAAACTTCATTATCGTTTGGAGATTAAATCATTTACACATATTATCGCATTTATGATCAGATTCTAGAATCGATTCAAGACTAGATTAGTCAGGCAGAACGTTTTTTATTGTAAACTATCCGTGAGTGACTAATGAACATGTATGTAATGTAACAATGTATCCTAACCTTATACTGCGTTTTGGATTAAGTTCTGTTAGCTTGTAAGGTGTCTGAATCCTTACTAATATTATAAATCCGAAAGTAACTCTGTCTGTCTGTCTGTCTGTCTGTCTGTCTGTCTGCTACTCTTTCACGCCAAAACTACTCAACGGATTTTAAATGAAATTTGGTATACAGATAATCTAGACCCTGAGAAAGAACATAGGCTACTTTTTATTGCGAAAAGGGGGTTGTAAGGGGTTGAAAGGGGGGTTAAAAGTTACTTTTCACGCGGACGAAGTCGCGGGCGGCCGCTAGTAATTAATAAATAAATAAAGTGTCGAGTCAAAGACTCGATGCAGCTTTATATTTTATTCATATTTAATTAATGAAATACCTTACCGTCTGCCGCAAGTGTTAAATTTTAGTATAATAGAACATGGTAACCCTGCCTCGGTGGTGCAGTGGTTAGTGGGTCGTACTTTAAAGTGACGGCTGCGCAAGAGGTTCCGGGCTCGATCCACGGGGCCAAAAAATTGGTACCTAAGTTTTCGGTAAGAAATTCTTAGTGTAGAGCACGTTACGCCGTTGGTCGTGCGCCCAATCCCTCTCCGGTCGTGTTAAGTTGGTGTCTCATCGGAAAATGACGGTAAGGGAATAGAGAGTGCACTTGTGTTTGCGCACACACTTTGAGCACTATAATATATAATATAATATATCAACTGTTCTTGAGTTGAGCTAAAACACATATTGTAACTCAACTTCAATATTGTTTGAAGATTAAATCATTTACACATATCGCATTTATGATCAAATTCTAGAATCGATTCAATACTAGATTAGTCAGGCAAAACGTTTTTTACCCCATTCACTTCCTAACGTTAGTACCTTTACTAGGGTGACCAGAAGCAGGGGCGTCTTTACCTATAGTGCACTTGAGCAACGAGAGCCCATCGCTACACATAGAGCCTCTACTGTAACGCTCCGCAAGAAGCACTCGCGAGTACTGATCACTCTCCTCATCTTAACGTATGATTCCCAGTTGCGTCCAATGCTGTCGCTTCGAAGCCCAGGGTACGCTTGGACCATGGCTGATAATTACAATGAAGCGACTGCCCATAAGTAATTGAACATGTTGTAAGTATTAGAATAGTTATTTACGAGATTTCTACCATGTACCTTATTCTTGAGTTTCCGAATGTAATAACCGTAAAAAAGTGTCATTTCGCGGCCTGTGAGTGTTGTGTGTCGAGAACAGGTGCGAGAAAATAGTGAGTTAGTGAACAGTGGTACCGCAGGTGCGCGTAGTAAAAGACTGCGAAGGAGGGCAGACCGTTTTGTCTGCCAGTAACATCTTACCCGCAAAAACTTCAGTTACTACGTGACCATTGCGCTTGCAACAGTGCCGTAATATCGGAATCTCAAAAATAAGGTACTTGGTAGAAATCTCGTAAATAACTATTCTAATGTTAGTGAACATGATCATGAAATTTAAAACAATATGTATGTATTCAATTTTGTTCGCGCATTTTGAAACAAGTGCGCCCGGGCGGGCGCTTCTTGGGTACCCCTGACCTTCTCGTCTCGAGCTTCTATTCCGCAATTTTTAAGATGCAATATTAATCAGTGATACTAAAGTCGTAGCAAATGATTGAGTATTTTATTAATTGATAAATAATTTATGATTAAGACCGCCTACTGCGCGCACGCAGCGCGGGGCTCACGCGCCTACTACCCGCGCTCTGCGTCTTATCGGTGACATACTTGCTCGGCACGATGAAATAGACCTATTTGCAGACAGTTTTGGTCAAATCTGCTACAAGTGCCGTAGTTTTTTGACATAATGAACATATTTAACATTATTGACAGTTTATTAAAAAAAACTAATTTAATTATATTCTATTTATTTGATTTTACTGTTCTATTATGTATTTGTAATTTGCTTCTTTTGACTCAGATACTGACAATTTGGGCTATTTATGTTAATATTATCTGACGCGCTTGTTTTTTTTTTTTTTTTTAATTGTAATTAATTTGACAAGGATTGTATTCTTCTGCCTTTTTATTGTAAATTATCCGTGAGTGACTAATGAACATGTATGTAATGTAATAATGTATCCTAACCTTATACTGCGTTTTGGATTAATTTCTGTTAGCTTGTAAGGTGTCTGAATTATAAATAAATAAATAAAGTGTCGAGCCAAAGACTCGATGCAGCTTTATATTTTCATCATCATCATCAGCCCATTTAAGTCCCCACTGCTGGGGCACGGGCCTCCCTCAATCACATGTGGGGTAATTGCCATACTCACCACGCTTGGCAGACGGGTTGGCGAGGGTTTTGATATAAATGCAGAGTTTTCCTTCTCTGGGTGCTGATGATCATGCCAGCAGCTTTACCTTAGTCGCCTTTTACGACACCTCGGTAAGAGTGAGGGTGGCCTATGCTACTCTGCCGGGGACCACACGGCTTTATATTTTATTCATAATTAATTAATGAAATACCTTTCCGTCTGCCGCGAGTGTTAAATTTTAGTATAATAGAACATGGTGACCCGGCCTCGGTGGTCAGTGGTTAGTGGGTCGTACTTTAAAGTGACGGCTGCGCAAGAGCTTCCGGGCTCGATCCTTTCGAGCTACCGAAAATTGGTACCTAAGTTTTCGGTAAGAAATTCTAAGTGTAGAGCACGTTAAGCCGTTGGTCGTGCGCCCAATCCCTCTCCGATCATGTCACGTTGGTGTCTTATCGGAAAATGAGGGTAAAGGAATAGAGATTGCACTTGTGTTTGAGCACACACTTGAGCACTATAATATATCCTGCGTACGTAACTGATTGTTACAATCGGAGGCCGTAGCCGTAATCGGTTGGAGGATATTCCGGGGACCGTAAGATATAGTTGGTAGACCACCAGTCCGCCGGGAGGCAGCTGGTGGCCCCGAAGAAATGATGTCTTGTATACGTAACTGGTTTATTATTGATAATGCAAATGGCATGATGTGAGAACATCTCCAAGGCCAATTACTAGAGATGACTGACGTCATATCGTATCACATACGTGGTCAGATCTGCTGACATAGTGTACGTGACAGAGATAACGGTAGGCCTTGGAGATAATTCTTATCGTGCGTGCCGAGCTGCTACAGACGATATACATGGTAACCCTAACCCCTAGCCTAGCTCGGTCACGTATAACCATCCTCTATAATGCCACCGGAACGGCTCGCAAGATTGGATTGAAATTACAGAAACGATTCTGATAAACAATGTTTATGTTTATTGTTGCCCTGGGAACATGAGACTGTTCTCTATTGAAAAGTAGAGTTGTTTTTATGTTACAGGTTGCAGACAAGCAGACGGATAGTACTATTATGGTAGGTGGTGAGGCTCTGGAGTCTGTGGACAAATATGTTTCTCATCATCATCATCATCATCAGCCCATTTAAGTCTCCACTGCTGCGGCACGGGGCTCCATCAATCACATGAGGGGTAATTGCCATACTCACCACGCTTGGTAGACGGGTTGGCGAGGGTTTTGATATAAATGCAGAGTTTTCCTTCTCTGGGTCTCTGATCATGCCAGCAGCTTTACCTTAGTCGCCTTTTACGACACCTCGATAAGAGTGAGGGTGGCCTATTCTACTCTGCCGGGGACCACACGGCGAATATGTTTGCCTAGGACATATTCTTTCTTTTGACAAGGAGCTCCAAAATGAATAGGCGAATAAAACTCGGGTGGGCCGCATTCGGTAAACTGGAGGATGTTATGAGATCGGAAAAGATTTCACAATGCCTGAAAACACGTCTCTATGACAAATGTATCCTGCCAAACATGACTTACGGTGCCGAGACATGGACTCTCACAAAGGAGGACTATGCACAAAACTAGAGTTGCACAGAGGAGCATGGAGAGAAAAATGCTGGGCATCAGACTCCAAGATCGAATCCGGAACTCTGAAATCCGTCGCAGGACTAAAGTTCAAGACGTCGGATCAAGAGTGATGGAATTAAAGTGAAATTGGACACTTGGCTCGACGCGGTGATGGCAGGTGGAGTAAAATCCTGTCTGAATGGTATCCTAGAACCGGCAGACGAATTCCGTATCGTCCAGTGTCACGATGGTTTGATGACATCACTAAAATCGTGGGGACTACATGAATCCGAGCGGCTCAAGACCGGGTACATTGGCGTAAAAGAAAGGAGGCCTATACTCAGCAGTGGGTACTACCGGACTGATGATGATGATGATAATGAGACGGAAAGTAAGCGAGTGTAGCCCTAGGACACCTGTAACAACATTTGTACCTATCACAAGTGCACAGCCAACCTTTAAAAATGTTCGCCCCAGATTGAACCTCCGGTACCCTATGACTGTAAATTTTTTCGCGAGTGTCCAAAGTTTCACAGTGCCATACAGTTCCTTGGCCGTGTGGTCCCCGGCAAAGTAGAATAGGCCACCCTCACTCTTACCGAGGTGTCGTAAAAGGCGACTAAGGTAAATCTGCTGGCATGATCATCAGCACCCAGAGAAGGAAAACTCGGCATTTATATCTAAACCCTCGCCAACCCGTCTGCCAAGCGTGGCGAGTATGGCAATTACCCTCATGTGATTGAGGGAGGTCCGTGCCCCAGCAGTGGGGACTTAAATGGGCTGATGATGATACAGTTCCTTATGCAACTTAAATGTGTGACACATTTAAGTTGCATAAGGAACTGTATCACTTTTAGTTATAAGTACTAGCATAAGTCTACTTATTAAAGCTCTTGTGTTGCGCACAATCCTTTATAATACAACATACTCGAATAAATCAAACGGCAATCGATTTCAATACGATTAGATTGATCGACAATCGAGATTTGTGTCCAATCGATGTTTCCGCCGGTGATTAATTGAAGCGGGCTAATTGATTTTCCTATATTCTACACCACCAAGTACTATATACAGGGGCTCTATATACACGTCATATGTTTCCGTGCATCAACGTGGAAACATAATGACGTGTAATTAACATTATCTAACAGGCGTAGAGTTACCTGAGCTATTTAATAAAATAATACACCAGTTTACGGTCTTATTCATAAATCTTTGTTAAACCTTTGCTAACTAAAACGGTGTTTTAAAGCAGTTTTTATTCTATTTTCGAAAATGTTGTTTGATTTTTTACAAATGCGGGTGTAGACCACGCCCATACGCACACAGACATACACAGACACGCACACAAACAAACACACACACACACACACATACACACACACGCACACACACACACACACAGACAGATAAAATATTAATAGCATAATAATACTTTTAAGTCTAGTAATTGTAATTCATGCATGTTTGTTTAAGTTAAATGTAACCTCGACAACCACTGTTTGGAGAGAGCGTTCTCACTGCGCTTCAGTTTAAAACTTTTGCGGCTGAGAACACCACAAATGTTAAGTGGCCATAAAGTTTTTGATAAATAAATAATTTTGTATTTGAATTTTTGTATAATATAATAGGTGGCAGACGAGCAGACGGATCACCTGATGGTAAGCGATTACCGCCGCCCATGGACACCCGCGACACCAGTGGATTCAAAAGTTTCTGCCAACCTCTAAACCAAACAAACGCAACGAAACACAGCAATGTACTGCTTCACAAAGGGTTTCTATCTTTCCGTGGTAGCACTCCGATCAAGCAGGCCCATTCAAGCCGTGGGAAGCGTGGCTCTCCCACGGTCCAAAAAGGGTACCTACTGGAGGTCGTATTCGGGGAAAAAGGCGGCTTGTGACTCCACTGCTGCTGCGGATGTCTGTGAGCGGCAAACGCTTACCATCAGGACATCCGTCTAGATGTCTAACACCTATCACATAAAAAACCCGCGCCCAAGCGTTCATGTATCGTTCCATCCATCGTGAATCATGCCGCAATGGAACGCGGAACTTATTCTAAACATACCCCCACAAATTCCGAAAGACATTAGCCAGATTTTCCATTTCCGACGTTCTCTTTGAACCATCAGTCATAAAGATCTGGTGCCTGTGACCCAGACGGGACTCGCTGGCATTACGTTGCGTGGAGCGTAAACGTGCTGGGAAAGCTTATGCGCTAGAGTGTTACAGGCATCATTCCAAATCGGACTTTTTGTTACTGTACTTAAAAACGTGTGAAAATTCCGCTAGATGGCATAGATAGATATTATTTATTGCACAAAAACAAAATACAAGTATGGTACAACGACAACAGACAGTACAATATTGTTATATGCATATTGTTGGAATGAGTTTCTTTTGTATGATAAGTGGCGAGCAGACAGATCACCTGATTGTGAGCCGCCGCTCATTGACACTCGATTTTCTTACTAAATACACACTACTTTACAGGCATTGGTTAGTTCATAAAATTGACATTGAGATATATCGCGGCAATATAAAGCTATATTCTTGTATAAAATAGATAGACCACATCCTACAATCTGCTATCTAGCTTCCACACACGGCAATTCACCAGTGTAATAAACCTTCAATTCATTAGTTGAACATTTATTGCACTGTTTGTTACTCAATAGCCTTAGTGTGGCTTCGGTATGTTTGATAGAAATTAGAATATTTTTTAACAACCCCTTCAACATAGGTATCAAATAAAAGGGCTTGATAAGTAGAACACAATTGACTAAGAACATTTTAAATCCAAAATGGCTGCCTCCAAAAATTGCCTAAATAATAATAGCGCGTGGTAAAATTAACTCTTCGACATCAGTGTCAGGAAGAGCCGACCTTCTGTATTTTGACTGGTAGTATGTGATCACCGCCCATGGAAAGATCTCCGGAGTGATATTTTTAGAGTTCTAGGAACCCAATAAAACGTAGAGCCTTAGAGTTTTTTTTTTATATTTATTAGACACTTCCTGAAGTTCCCAATTTAACCTACTGACTGCAGCCGGTGTTCAGAAGATGTATTAGTAGGTCATGTAATGTTGAGCTAAATTGCCGATACGCTATTCGACTTGAATTTTTTAAACCTCTATACTTTTCACAAAGACTCGCGTTGCCCGTGGAAATGTTAGACCTATGTTCATAATATGGCCTTTTGCTCGTACGACGCACGTACACATGGCGTCACAAAAAATTTTTAAACTTTGGACCGTCCGTCTGAGACACAAGTGCTATTTTCGCGCTGCGGGGGATAACTCAACCTGACACCTTCTGTGCATTTTGTCCTGCAATTTTCAGCTTTTCATCAGAGTTGCTTTAAATTAACGTAACAGCTTTTTGGGTTCTACTCATTTTGAAACTTCATGTTTAGAAGTTTTGAAAATCTTCAGATGGTATTGTGCTAAATACCAAAAGTTATACCAACTAGTATAATTACGAAAAGTTTTTATTTCTGATTCTGAGCCTAACAAAAACTTTTCTCTCTCGAATTAGAATACCTAGACCATTACTAACAAAGGACTGTTAAAAAAGTAGATAAGTTTGAGATACGATCGATTTCTCTAGCGAAGCTTTGAATCAGTTTTTAATAGAGAAATAGTTCAATAAGGTAATGTATCAGCCTATATGTAGGTATACCGTCCCACTGTAAAGGCCTTATCATATAAATCAAGTTATCGCTACAAAGATAGGATTAGGCTTAAACAACACGCTTGCCTAATGCGGATTGGTGATCACAAACCCGAGCTATGTTATCCATGTTCGAGAACACATCCCGAAGTTACCCCAAAACGTGTTAATAAAATGAAATTAGTTTTATACTATAGAATACCTACTTACCAATAGTGCCAATAGAAACTTGCTAGCTTGATGATTGCAAGGATTCATTATACGATTTCAAATATATCTTCAGTGAATAATGAAAATTTACACATAAGACGTGTGTAAATCTTTACTGAAAAGACTCAGTGATCAGACCAAGTGATACACTGTTCCGAATCTCTATCTATCTATATATCTCACTCCGAATGCATCATTCGACTCAAATGGATCTCAAGTCCGAGTGAACCAAATGATCCGAATATGAGCTGAATGAAACCCATGTCGAGAAAGCTCTCTTAATCAGCCAGGGGTACGGATCAGACGAAGGATCGCGCACTCTGACAATCCACGAAGCCCAGGGACAGCAAAGTGTCCCACACGCGGTGGTAGCCATCTCCAGACACACAAGAACTTGTGTATATTATACAGATTGACGCCACTAACGACGCCACAGCGCGCCTAATATCCATGGCATCGAAGGCTACCATCGAAAAAATAACCGAGTACAACCTCAAAATGGCGATCCGCCGAGGCGATGACGCGGTTAGGGACAAGCTTGCAAATAAAACATAAATTATTAACATACCCCAAAACCCCCCCTCTGAGGTCTTTAACTACATAAAATCACCAAACCCCCTACCCCAAAAAAAAAATTACAGTACATTTTATACATCTTACTAACATTGCATGACTGCCTAAACTTAAGATTGTTTATAATCAATTAATTTAGTTTAATTTTATCGCGGAGCAAATTTCATAATTATTTTGTAACACTTAAAAAACGAGCACAAAAAGGCACGGAACCAGTGTCCGTGGAATTTGATTAGAATTAAAAAATATATATATATGAGCTCATATATGATGATCCGATTGAGCTGAATGATCCGATTGAGCTGAATGATCTGAGTGAGCCAAATGATCTGTTAGAGCTAAATGATCCGAGTGAGCCGAATGATCCGAATGAGTGGAATGAATCACGGATCTATCTGAGCGACGATGTTCCAAATGCAGCGTTTCACTGTTCCGCATCTCAGCACTGTTCCAGATGCAAATGTTCCAGATGCAAATGTTCCAGATGCAAATGTTCCAATCTTTTGAAAGATACTTTTTGCCAGGTCTAGTAGACATTGCATACTACTGTCCTCGTCTTAGCGTGTAATTCCCGGTTGCGTCCAAAGCTCTGGAGCCCGGGGTACGCTTGGACCATGATTCAGAATTTGGGGAGTCTGGTAATTACAATGAAGCGACTGCCGTCTGACCTTTGCAACCCTTTAACAGGGGAACCAGACTTACTGAAAAATGGTTACACATTACAGAAACTATTCGAAACGTGAAGGTTTCCTTACGATGTTTTCCCTCACCGTCGAGATAATGGTAGAAATACGCACATAGTAGTCCAGTCAATTTAGACTAAATTAGTATTCCAGTTTGCAATAATATTCCCAACAAGCTGGATTTTCGTGCTGGACTTTTGACATATAATTATGTAATGAGTAATGACGTATTCAAGGCATGCACAAAAATCCAGCTTGTTGGAAATTAATGCAAACTGGAATGTCTAATTTGACTGGACTATCATCATCATCATCATCATCAGCAACCCACACTCGTCCACTGCTGAACATAGGTCTCCCCTAATGCACGCCACTGCTCCCGATTTTCGGCCACTCTCATCCAGCCCACACCAGCCAGCCTTCGAATGTCATCATCCCATCTTGTCGCAGGGCGTCCTACACTACGCTTACCGAGTCGCGGTCTCCACTCAAGGACTTTACGGCTCCAACGGCTGTCAGTTCTGCGGCTAATATGACCAGCCCAGACTGGACTATAGATTTGAAAAATTCAGAGGTGCATGCTCGGATGGTTCGAATCCAAGCATGGAAGCATAGAAGGCGCGTTCTGAACCTCTGATCTACCATCGCTCATTGTATACTACTCTATAGTGTCAAAAACATTGTCACTCATGGATTATTTTAGTAGCACCGAACAGTGAAAAGTAGATTTTCTGGCTTCGAATCACAAAAAGGTAGGCCCATTGAATAATTAGGAGACTACTAAAATCCGAGTATCAGAAATGATGAGATCCGCAGGAGAACTAAGGTCAAAGACACAGCCCAAAGGATTGCATGCCTCAAGTGGCAATGGGCAGGGCACATAGCGAGGAGAACAGACGGCCGTTGGGGCGGAAAGGTCCTCGAGTGGAGGCCACGTACAGGAAGTCGCAGCCGTGGCAGGCCTCCTACAAGGTGGACCGACGATCTGGTGAAGATGGCGGGAATCCATTGGATACGGGCGGCACAGGACCGATATGTGTGGAGAACATTGGGGGAGGCCTATGTCCAGCAGTGGACGTCTATTGGCTGAAATGATGATGATGATGATAACATCCGAGGCATTTCATCACTGTAAACTCCTTCATTGTGACCTCGGAGCAATTACACGGGAGAATGCATGTCAGTGGCCCACGTAACTTCGTTAGGCAAGGAGATGTGGAGCAGGATGTCCTGGCAATGCTTTTGTACACACATGCAATGTATAAGTATGTTCAATCTCCTGCAATCAAATAATCTTTACCTATGAAATTGTCCTTTTTTATAGACACAAGATGTATCTCATTTAATAAGCAAAAATTATCCATACTATTTTTTTTTCAATTTGATTTGATTTTTGTTCATATTAAATAGAGATCAGATATTTTTGGAATTCATGCATGCCTCAAGTGGCAATGGGCAGGGCACATAGCGAGGAGAACAGACGGCCGTTGGGGCGGAAAGTTCCTCGAGTGGAGGCCACGTACAGGAAGTCGCAGCCGTGGCGCCCCCCACAAGGTGGACCGCCGATCTGGTGAAGATCGCGGGAATCCATTGGATGCGGGCACACAGGACAGATCTGTGTGGAGAACATTGGGGGAGGCCTATGTCCAGCAGTGGACGATTGGCTGAAATGATGATGATGATGAGATATTTTTGTATTAGTGATACAAAAAAAATCTTGTAAATTACCCTTTTTTACTTGGCAGAATTGTAATTTTTATCAACAATAACTTTTTAATAAAAAAAAAATCTGAAATACTATCTTACACGTTCCTAAACGTTGTCCATTAAAGCACAGTTAATTATCAAGTGATAAAATTAAAAGTTATTTTACAAATTAAAAAAAGTTCTAAGAAAGTCGCCATCTGGTTAAATTAGCCATCCATGCCGGTTAACGCCGGCATTCAATCAAATGGTTGAAGAACAACTTATCATGTCGTTAACGTTTAACCAGATGAATGAACATTTGTCGCCATCATCATCCAAATGAATACCTAGGCCGATAGTTGTTTAAACTAAGATCAAACATGCAGACGACGTACTTTCATTATTTTGTCACTTCCATGTTTAGAGGCTATTTTGATAATTACACTTCAATTTGCTTATAATTCAAAACACAAAAACATCGACGTAAAATCGATATAGTATGAATCACTTGGCTGAGTTTTCAATCAATAACCTCGAATGGGCCAACTTTCAATACGCCAAGCCATCAAACGTTAAGTGATTTTATTTCCAACAACTATCGGCCAAGGCATCCTAGAATTCAAGAATTGAACAGGAGTTGAAGCGGTCTCCATGGCCGAAATCGGCTGAACTCCATCATCATTCTTAAGTAATTTAATTCAAATAATGTAATTGGTATTTGCCGTGTTATATGAATTCAAATAAAGAAATCATCTAGAGTTGAATGCGTTTTATACTGCACGTCTATAATGGACCATACGACAAAAAATCATTTTCCGAAATGAACAAATCGTAAAATTCTTCCATGTACAAACCAAAATTTCAACTTCCCGTAGTTAAATATTAACTTCGTGCAGAAACCTTCATCCATTTCAAGTTTACTGCCACAAAATGTATAAGCAGAATCTTCGATTCATTATGTGGTACCATAACTGGCCCCTAATTCAGTCCATTCAACAACAATTAATAACCATACCCAGCAGAACGTGGAAGTTTATCAACCAAAAATTAAGGCAAATTAATTAATATCAAGCCGCCGATCTCGCTTTAAACACAATTATTAAATGGTTAATTATTTTCTTTCGCCTTCTGATTTCGGGAACCGTTACAGTGTAAATATTAGCAATGGCTGAACTCCACTAACAAAAGAATTAAATGAGTGAAATGCCAAGATGCATGCGAGTTAAAAGCCTGCTCTCGCCAGGGTCATTTTACTTAGTACTTTTCTCTTTAGTATGGGAAAAATAGTTATAAATAAATAATAATAATAAATATTTCACAACATCACATACATTGATCTGGCTCCGAGATAGTTAGCTCAAGCAACTGCGTTACGGATATCAGAACCAACAGCGGAATTACAATGTTCAGCGATTTTCGTTAGATGGGGCTTAGTAAATAGCAGATGTACGAGTAGCTATAAAAAGCAATCAGGCAGATGGTTCGGCGTTGTTTCGGTAGATGTCACTATGCATTTTTACATCCCGTTATTAAATCAATGACCTCAAGCCGCCTGCCCACATTAGCAATTTTAAAAAAGTACGAAAATAAATCTGAGGTCCAGAAGGTACGGAATATGGAGTAAGGGAATTTTGTTAAATAGCAAAAAAAAAAAAATATTTCACAACATCACATACATTGATCTGACTCCGAGATAGGTAGCTCAAGCACCTGTGTTACGAATATCAGAATCAACAGTGGGATTACAAATATATACATATAATACTTTTCTTTTACTTTTTTTTTTAAATATTTCTGATATTCTATTTAATCTGATTCTCGAAGGTGGGCGTTCTTCGTAGCCGTTGAGTATCGGTCGGTTTCCTCTAGATGGCGTAAGCACTGGCAAGCCGACTGATGCCTCTATCTCAGTATATATAAGTTACACTATGGCTTTCGCTTCGCCTTGACTCGCCATCAAACCAACACATTTAGGTTTATAGACTAACTTTTCCGGGTGCTTTCTACAAACGTGGCTAGGCCCAGTCTCATTTGAGCCTAGCGGCTTCTAGATATAGTGAAAAAAAAAACAAACCAGGACCGTGAGTTCCATTCCTTAGCTATCCGCATTATAAGTGTGGAAGCGAATCGCTTCGTACAGATAAGTGAAAAGTGTACCGCATAAGGATGAAAGCGCACGCCGCGCCCTGGAGCCCAATTCACGTGCTCGTGACATTTATTTTCATACGACATACCTATATCACTAAAACATAGTTTTTTTGTATGGTTTTCAAGTGATATCCGCCATGTTCTCAAAATATCACAAGCACGAGAATTGGGCTCCTGTCGTCCGGTAATGGACTGGGCTGCTATTTTTTTTTAAATTAGGCGTTCGCACAATGTCTAGCCTTCATTGCCACTCTTTGATTTCTACTGGAATGTATGCTGTGGAACCACGGAGGCAGAAATGCTGCGTGTTTCAGGCGAAAATTACTCATAACAAATTAATGGAATCTGGGCATAATAATTACGGTTGCACTCCCTTCTGGCGTGGCGAAATATTTTAATTAGGTTGTCGGACTCGCCGTAAGAGCTAGGCTCGGGAACATAGGCGTATGGGATTTGGACGGCCATATGCGATAAGGAACAGTTATCAATTAGCAATTTGTGGTAATGGTTTATTACTGAATTATTATTTTTTTAGTGTGATAGGTGGCAGATGAGCAGACGGATCACCTGATGCTAAGCGAGTGCCGCCGCCCATGCACACCCGCGACACCAATGAAGTCACAAAGACTAAAAAAGGATTTAAATTTAATTTTAATGATTCTTAGTTGTGAGTTACAACGGAAGTGATGTCAAGGCTTCACGCTTCTTCACGCCTCGTTTGAAGGAATCCATATTGTAGGAAGGAGGCAAGGAGTTCCATTTCTTGACGGTGCGGCAGAAATAGTAACTGCCAATTTTTTTAGTTCGTGATCTAATACATAAAACAAATACAAACGGTACAGAGCATAAAAGTTGCGGCCAACCAGGCTCAGCCTCAGCATATGCTGCAATTGCTGCAAGCAACAGCTGCAGCGCTGGTTTCAGGCTGGACCTTGGGTGACGCCTTTGCGTTAGAAGAAATATAAATATTGACATGCAATACAGAAGACTTATCCATTACATATAAGACCGCCATTCATCGAGATGATGAGGATGGTTTTTTAGATTTTCGCGTTGCGTTATAACTATAATTAATCAAGACGGGAATTAACACAATATTTATTATGTGATACAACATCCTGTGTCCGTTCCTGACCACTAATGTCAAACACGTTTGGTTCAATATTAATAAGGGAATTTGACAGATGTGGTAACTTGACGCGTGGCTGGCTGTACAGACAAGGCATCGTGTTGTTTACCAATGAAATGGACTGATTCCAATGGAATGAAAAAGGACTGATTCTTTTTAGAAAATTAAAAGAATGTAGAATTGGCCACAGACAAATAGACCCTTTTAGCGCAGTTGTTTGAGCGCTAGCTAAGACAAGGGTCGCGCATATATGTTGTCGCGGGTTCGATTTTTCGTAACAACACAAATTATGTTGATAAAACACTGATATGTGTGTTGACTCTGTATGGTTTACGTGGTACCTTTGTTGTTCTGGTTTCCCCTTGTATATACTATCTTGACTAAGTAATTAGTATATGATACTTTACAAGTTTGGTACCAGGACAAATAAATGTGATGTTGCCTAAATTTTTATTAGATTTATTTATACATTTTTATTAACATGTAAATGTTGTCTTTCCCCAAGCTCATCTTAGCGTGTAATTCCTAGTTGCGTCCAAAGCTGTCGCTATGATCTAGGATTCGAGAAGTTATGTAATTACAATGAATGAAATGTCGTCTGTCCCCTATAGATGAATAAATGAATGAATGAAAAAATGAATGAATAAATGAATGAATAAATGAATGAATAACTGAATGAATAAATAAATGAACAAATGAATGAACAAATGAATGAATAAATGACTGAATAAATGACTGAATAAATGAATGAATAAATGAATGAATAAATAAATGAATGAATGAATAAATAAATGAATAAATAAATTAATGAATACATTAATGAATTAATAAATGAATGAAGGAATTAGTGAATTAATTAATGAATGACTAAGATTGTAAATTTTGTGCAATAAAGTCTATCTATCTATATACTTTTATTGCACTCATAATAAAGTATGAAACCCTATCTCATAAAAAATGCTAATTCTGGGGGCTGTCAAAAACATCAAAATTGAAAAATATTAACTGAAACTTCTACGTGGCTCATGTTGCATACGCGTGTCGCGGAGTGCGGCGCTCACTAATTTGTAATTACGTGTTTAGCCGCGCCAGCAGCCTGCTCGCTGGTAGGCCCGCCACACACTCCACGCGAAGCAAGCTATCTAAACTGTTTATATTTTTGGTTTTCAGCATAAATAACTTACTCTTATACTTACTAGTTATAGTTTTGACAACCCGTCTGGAACATTGGTAGTGAACGCTGCCTTTGGTCCAAAGGTTGCGGGTTCGATCCCCGCACAGTACAAACATTTGTGTGCATGAACATGTTTGTTTGTATTGGTCTGGGTGTTTGCTATGTATTATAAGTATGTATTTACAAAAGAAAAGTATCATATGTATATATTTGTAATCCCACTGTTGATTCTGATATCCGTAACACAGGTGCTTGAGCTACATAACTCGGAGTTAGATCAATGTATGTGATGTTGTGAAATATTTATTGGGGGCAAGAAATAAGACACTAAAAAAGGTTTTACCGAAGTCGGCGCCTAAACCCTGTTGAGTAATTGAATGTTGTATTAAATTACAAGATAGTATTGGGCGCCGACTCGGTAACACCTTTTCTCGAGTGTACTGTTATAAAATGTTATTTGAAGGGTATAAAGTGTTAGAAATATTATTTTACACTTTTTAGTTCGTGGTTTTTAAGGCGGTTTTCTTTTCACAGGAAATTTTGTGAAAACACTGTGAAAATTGTGCTACTAAGAGTTTGCGTACACCCTAATAGCACCCGTAATAAATTGCCAACGGTTTTTTTTTCCAATTCACGTAACAAAAGCACGGGCAATTTATTTTCAGAAATGAATGCTAATACATGAACTGACCAGCTTTAGGGTTCATTAGTGTCCCTGTGTTTGACGTGGATCCAATTAGAAGTGGCGTGCCATGACGTGTTAGTCTAGAAAAAGGAGGCTTTTGTAAGGTGGTAAAGGGAGCCTTACCACCTTAAAAAAGGATCCTTTAAGTGATAGGTGGCAGACGAGCAGATTTCCTTCCCCCCTTTCCCCCGATTCGGCCCCCGGTACCATCACTTACGTAGCTAGACAAAGCACAGTGCTGCTTCACGTCGGTTTTCTGTGACTCCGTTCGAGTCATGTCGAAGCCCACTCATGCCGAAGCGTGGCTCTCCCACGGTCGAATATTCGAGAACTAATGACAACTAATGAAAGTACATACAAAGAACAGGAGCCTAATAAGGTATTTGACTACTTTTTTTTTATTTTTGTAATCAAAAGACCTCTCAATGATAGAAACATCGTTGAAAGAATAACTTTATTCTCATTTAGACTACCTGAGATATCACAACTTTAAAATCACATTAAAATAAAATCCATAAAAATATTTTGTATGCATTTCATTTGAATTTTGTATGATAGCTAAAACAAATGTTTCGTTTATGTCAATGGTTCTATTATAATAGTAGGTGCAAATTGTATGGGTTATTCAATGGTATAATTATTTTTTAATAATTTCATACTTTTAAAATGGACTTGCCCATCAATCTTTGAATGACCGCGAAATGAGGCGTTATATTTTTAATTGAGATTTTTTGCTATTATTACCTATATTTGATAAAATATTTAAATATTTGTAAAATCTCGAGCTTAATCAAATACCATATTTTCGTGACGTGTTATGTTGTATCGCAAAAATATAGTTTATTTCCTTTTTATTTCTATGGTTTTCATGCGACATCGGACATGATTTTACATAATATCGTAAATCCCCAGAATTGGGCTCTAGATAAATTTGAACACTAAGATCGTTGCTGACTGTATCTAGGTATACGTACAGTCAGTCATACATGAGATCGGAACAATGACAACTACTTTGTCAAAGCACCTACGGAACCATTTAACATTATCGCGGCTTGCTCTCTACGTGACTTTTAAGTCAGGTCCCGTGGGTGTAAAAATATTAGGTCCACTTTGTCAGGCTTTAAATAAGTGCCTTAAAAAAAAGAATCGTTTATCGTCACGTACATATACGAGCAAGTGTGTTTATTTTAGGAAAAATCACAGTCAACAAAATGTGAAGTTATCGCACCTGATTGATCTACTTACTTCCTGCAGCTGAATTCTTACATCGAACCACACGCAAGCTATTGTCACTCCATCCTCATCATAACTATAATTAATCACATATTTTGATTATTAAACATCGTGTACTCACATATTTTGCTCGACGTTTCGGCTACGTTACAGCAGCCGTGGTCAGGAACGGACACACGATGTTTTATCACATAATAAATATTGTGTTAATTCCCGTCTTGATTAATTATAGTTGTAATGCAACGCGAAAATCTAAAAAACCATCCTCATCATCTCGATGAATGGCGGTCTTATATGTAATGGATAAGTCCTCTGTATTGCATGTCAATATTTATATTTCTTCTAACGCAAAGGCGTCACCCAAGGTCCAGCCTGAAACCAGCGCTGCAGCTGTTGCTTGCGGCAGTTGCAGCATATGCTGAGGCTGAGCCTGGTTGGCCGCAACTTTTATGCTCTGTACCGTTTTTATTTGTTTTATGTATTCCATCACGAACTAAAAAAATTGGCAGTTACTATTTCTGCCGCACCATCAAGAAATGGAACTCCTTGCCTCCTTCCTACAATATGGATTCCTTCAAACGAGGCGTGAAGAAGCGTCTCGCGGGCTATGGCGGTGCCAAAGGAGGTGATGCCTTGACATCACTTCCGTTGTAACTTACAACTAAGAATCATTAAAATTAAATTTAAAAGTTGGCAACGCACTGCCAACCTTTAAACCCTTTTTTAGTCTTTGTGACTTCATTGGTGTCGCGGCTGTCCATGGGCGGCGGCAGCCGCTCTGCAAACCATCAGGTAATCCGTCTGCTCGTCTGCCACCTATCACTGTCGAGTACAGATTCCTTGGGTCTAATTTAGTTTTTTATAATGTTTTACTTATATTGACAGTAGTTGTCATTGCCTTTTTGTTTCGTTCTTGTCGTAAAAATGTTGCTTGGAAATTTGCTTTGTATTTTTTATTTAATTATTTTAATATATTCTTTTACTATTTTTATGCGCGTTTTCTTTCGTCTGTCACAATCACATAAAAAAACACCATGAAAATATGAGATCCGTTAAACAACTTATTCCCTACATCAAGTTAATGTAATGTTTTTTTTTATTATTACATGTAAGAATTACCTAGCATGGGTAGTTTCGGCTTACATCTTTTACTAAACACTGAAAATTTCCTTCAATATGGTCGAATGCTTCCCCCAAGTTATAAAAAAATTCCAAAACGCAACCTAAACGCTTTCCTCTCCCATTCCTAACCAGATTATACACAATAACTTTATACGTCCCATAGAATTTTATTGCCTTGATTTGAATTTCAACAAAAATATGTGTTGATATAAAGTGTTCGGTACCCAGAGGGAATTTATATCCTTTATTAGAGACCCTTAGGTACAGTGACCATATTTTGGGACATCTAGTGATGGACAACTAGTATTGTTGAGGGTTTGCTCAAAAAACCCTCAATCTTTTTTACGTTTAAATAATAAGTCAGAGCTATCAGAACTGTCAGAACCAAATAATTTGTTGAAAATTTTGTACGAAATATTAAATTCAATGTCTTTTCTTCATAATCATCAAGCAGTACCGGTGCGAGTCCATAACAAAGGTACATACTTAAAATATTATTATCCTAAGGATACATATCTTTGGGGTACTCCACTAGTTTGGACTTCAATAAAGTATCTTGTCTGAAAAATAAAAAGTAATATTAAAATCGCTTATACAAAAACTCATGGCAGTGGTGTTAAATGTCATTCATAAATTAATGATCGATATTAATAATAATAATATCCTCCAACCGATTACGGCTACGGCGGCCAATCTCAACGATCAGCCATGTACGCAGGATATATTATGGTGCTCAAGTGTGTGCGCAAACACAAGTGCACTCTCTATTCCCTTGCCCTCATATTCCGATACTAGTGTGACACGACCGGATCAGGTGCAGGACCAACGGCTTAACGTGCTTTCCGAGACACGGGGGTACAAGACCGCCAACTTCCAGACTCCAGGCTGACACTGAGAATTTCTTAGCAATACGGGTCGAATTGAGAACCTCCTCCTTTTTTTGAAGTCGGTTGAGAATAACTCAGGTAGAAATTTGGCCCGACCCGGGGATCGAACCCGAGTTAAACATTCAAAGTTGCATTCGAATGAGATTAATGCTTTAGAAAACTTGCGATTGCCGCTGCCCATGAACACCCGCGACACCAGTGGAGTCGCACGTTCAAACAACCCTTTCCCCTGGGCCTCCGGTACCCTCACTCACGAAGCGAAACACAGCACAGTGCTGCTTTACGCTGGTTTTCTGTGAGGCCATCACTCCGGTCGAGCAGGCCCATTCATGCCGAAGCGTTGCTTACCATCAGGTGATCCGTCTGCTCGTCTGCCACCTATCACATAAAAAAAACAGAAGTGCGAAGGGTTACCCCTCCAATCATAGTCCCCTGGTCACCCTACCCTTAGGGTTGTAAGTTTGTAGTACCGGAAGGGATGCGCTTAAGGCATGTGTCCACTGTTAGTTGAGTTATGGGGGTTTTTTGAGTCTTAATATATAGATTGAATGTGGATAGTAAAGGGTGCTTTCTTTTCAGGATCGCTTGACCTTTAATGTCACCTGGTGGTAGAGCCGATTCAAGCGGGTGCCTCTGGATTTGGATATTTTGTGAATTCACTGGAAAATAACAAAATTAATACATCCCCATCATAGACACAGACATACGCAAGCATACCACACGCGCACACATACACGCACACACACTGACATACAAATACACACACAAACACGCACACATAAATACACAGACACTCACACACGCACGCACACACGCGGCCACACGTGTGGTTTCTTTTGATTAGTTTAGCGATATTAGTTGTTTATGAAATAGCGGAGCTTCTTAACACAGGCTTAAGCTTAAAAAGAAGCTCCAGCGCAATTATTCTTAGTTGTAAAACATTGTTGATGACAATAAACATTTTTTTCTTTTTTTTGTGTTAGTTGATTTTCTTTCCTTTGGAAAATAGCCAGCCGCAGTTGTAAGAATGTAAATAGATAGATACTCATTGACACAGATTGCACAAAATGGTTACAGAACTTAATGCTATTGTCATATAATTATCTTATCTTTATCTACGAAATTGTTGTTTTTAACGGCAATAACGGTATATCTACATACTTTAGTAAGCAAAAATTATATTTATTTGTATTTTGATATAAGACTTTATTTTAAGGTTTATATTAAATTTAGATCAGATATTATTTGTGATGCAAAATAATACCTTTGACCAATATTTGTGTAATGAAAGCTGTACAGTTGACTTCAAAAGCATTAAAACAACTGTTGAGGATGAAATATGAGCCGTCTACCTAACGTCCGTGGCAGCGGCACTACAACAGAGATAATGGGACTCACCTTTGGCGGCAACCATAACATATTCACAAATTTAATATTATGATAACTAAAAACAACCTTTCTTGTGGTACTCTGAATACACTGACAAAAGAAAGAAATAAAAAAAGAACATCTTATAAAAAAACTAACAATTTCAAATATATAAAAAAGAACACATAAATAGGAGGTCCGTCGCCAACAACAATGTTACACAATCGGAGTCGATTCCAAAATAATCTTTGACCAATATTTGTGTGATGAAAACTGTACAGTTGTCTTCGAAAGCAATCAAGACGACGTTACACAATTAGAGTAGATTCCAAAATAAATCGAAGCTACTCAATCGGAGTGGCTTCTAAAATTAGGAATCTTTTGAGTCTAGGGTCAAGAGTCAAATTCGAATAGGATCACTCAAGTGAAGACGATTCTTTACTTTTAAACTGAAAGTTATAATATGAAGGGATCAGTTTAAGAGCCTGCTCAACATAGGTACGGTCTGCTGAAACTGCATAAAATTTTATTGTTTCGCACTTCTTCTGAATAGTAATGCTGCTATGTTGATATTATCATTTTTATAGAACCGGTTGAGCTGATCTGCTTTGAGAAAGATGCTTTTATTATGAACCAAAGTTGTTTAGAAGAATAGATGAAACATATTTCGTAAGTTAGCGATAAATAATAATATTAAATAAATATTTCACAACGTCACATACATTGATCTGACTCCGAGATAGGTAACTCAAGCACCTGTGTTACAGATATCAGAACCAACAGTGGGATTACAAATATATACATATAATACTTTTCTTTTGTAAATACATACTTATAATACAATTATGGGAAAAGGGCAGGAGGATGATGAATACATAGAAAACACACAGACCAATACAAACAGACATGTTCATGCACACAAATGTTTGTACTGTGCGGGGATCGGACCCGCAAACCACTGTTCCAAACGGGGTCGTCACACACACACACACACACGTCACAGCGATAGGTGGCAGACGAGCAGACGGATCACCTGATGGTAAACAATTGCCGCCGCCCATAGACACCCGAAACAACCTTTAATCCCTCCTTTCCCCCGGATTGGGCCTTCAGTAAGCTCTGCCACGCAGCGAAACAGCACAGAGCTGCTTCACGCTGGTTTTCTGTGGGCATGTTGTATCATCCCTGTCAAGCCGGCCCATTCCTATTCAATTCCCGGGTCGAGCGAAAAGTATGTTTCGATTTTTTCGGACATAGCTCGGGTTTGTGATCACCAATCCGCATTTGGCAAGCGTGGTGATTAAGCCTAATCCCATCATAGTAGCGATAACTTGATTTCTATGATGGAGGCCTTTGCCCTGCAGTGCATGGGACAGTTTATAGGCTGATTAAAAAAAACCTGGCTCGCCAACACACACACACACGTCGGGCACCGTTGGACACGTCCGTACCTCTTAATCTGACATTATTCTATGCACAGAGTACCTTTTATGGACAGTGTTGCCAACTCGCGGCATGTGCGCTCGATATAGGTAATACACTACACTCGGGTTCTCCTGATAGAGAGTTGCGAAGGTCAGGCGGCAATCGCTTTATTTTAATTACCAGACTCCCCAAATCCTGCGTCATGGTCTAAACGTACTCCTGGCGCCAAAGTGACAGTTTTAGACACAACCGGGAATTACACGACATTTTTCTAAATCAACCTACAACTTCTAAGTACTTATGCAAATAATTAATATACACGGGAAAAAAGGCGGTTATTTTTCTACCTCCTCCACTGATCATCATTACCACACGAGTGAGTGAGTAAAAAGTATCAGCCTTTAAACTGTCTCACTACAGGGTAAAGGCCTCCATCATAGAAATCCAGTTATCGCTACTATGATGGGATTAGGCATAATTACCACGCTTGCCTAATGCGGATTGGTGATCACAAACCCGAGCAATGTTCGAAAATTTGAAACATACTTTTGCTCGTCCCGGGAATCGGACCCAGGGCCCCGAGATCACGGCCCGGACTTAAACCACTAGACCAACAGGGTCTCGGTGAGTAGTACTTAGGTATGTTGTATAAATGGGGCAGGAAAAAGTGAGTTGAAAGTGTGCACAGTAGAGATAGAATGAATCAGTGAAGTAGCTAAACACCTGCTTATTTCTATGACGGCCGTAAAAACAATTATATTTTATTTACAGTTCCTAATTTGACGCTTCCTGTATCCTTTGGAAGCCGTTTGGCTCCCATAGCATTCCGCCACTTCCCGCTGCTGACCAGGTATATCAATATGGTCTACAGTCCAGAACATTTTGGATCTATAGTTTTTTAGATTTTCGCGTTGCATTATAATTATTATTATTGGATGGAACTACATGACCCGAAAATCCTCTCCACCGATCGTCATTATCATACCAGGATAGTACGTGAAGCGATTGAGATCAAGAAGTATAAGACTTTCAATCGGGGGATGGATTTAAATTATCATCGACATGGAATCCAGTAATTAACAAGTGCAAACCCCGTGTTAGGCCGTTACTAACGCAAACAAACACCGATACTGTTAGTGTAGTGTATCGGAGTAGCTTCACTGACGATTCATCAAGTGGCGAATTAATATCAAAAAATGTGAGGGTGTCCGAAGATTCACAGCCCGGCCCCAGCAGACGACGCCGTGCTCCGCCAGTCCGCTCGAGACCACGGCTGCTGTAACGTAGCCGAAACGTCGAGCCAAATGTGTGAGCACATAATAAATATCGTGTTAAACCCCGTATTGATATATTGTAGTTATTTTGGATCTAATAGAGTCCTAAAACCCACGATTGTTTTTAGAGTGGTATCGACAGAATCTATAGGTCGATAAATCGCAAAACACCCGCGTTTTATTGATGATTTTGGCTATTTTACTACCTACTTACTTCAATAAGTTACTATATATTGGCAAAGTATTTTCGAGTGAAGCCATTTTAATTATTGTTAGCCTGTACTGTCCTACTTCAGGGCAAAGGCCGCCCTACCCACCTTCCAACGTTTTCGGTCACGAGCCACAGTCGTCCAATCCTTTAGGTGGGCATCGAATTAGTCCCTACACCGTTTCCTCGGCCTGCCGCGTGGTCTCTTCTTATTTTAGGGCATCCATTCTGTGGTGATTTTCGCCCAAAAATTAACCAGCATGCGGACGTAACCAGCCCAATCCCATTTTAGCTGAGCTGCTTTTCGTGAGAAGTCAGTTATGAGTATGAGAGTGAGTTCTGGAGCGGAGAATAGTGTTGCGTATGCTAGGTGCGTGGATGGACCAGGGTGGACGTCATATTGTTAAAAAAAAATAGTTCCTCACTGTCACTTCCTCTGCACTGGGGGTGAGTATTTCGGCAACGGCAGCCGAGACATTCATTTAATTCCAACAACTCGATTACGGGCGAACTGACGAAGTTATCTTGCGATCTCACGTGGAGCCGCACCAAAATAATCATATTTTCAACGTTCCACCGTGAACTTGTGGACGTGGGTGAAGTACAAGCAAGGAAGTAACAGCTGCACTGCTCAAATTAACTTTATTAAATTGTTCATCATCACCTAAAACGAGGCCGTGTGGTGCCCGGCAGAGTAGAATAGGCCACCCTCACTCTTACCGAGGTGTCGTAAAAGGCGACTAAAGTAAAGCTGCTGGCATGATCATCAGCACCCAGAGAAGGAAAACTCTGCATTTATATCAAAACCCTCGCCAACCCGTCTGCCAAGCGTGGTGAGTATGGCAATTACCCCTCATGTGATTGAGGGAGGCCCGTGCCCCAGCAGTGGGGACTTAAATGGGCTGACAATGATGATGACCTAAAACAAACAAAACATACACTGACATACTTACACATTTAGATAACACAAACTTTATTCATTGGGAGATTCACCAAGTAAGCTAGATTAAATTGTTACTTCAGGAAAAATATGGTACATTTATTTCAATATGCATAAAGACATTCCGTTAGTTTAATTGACGTCTTTGAGTGCGGCAGTCAGGAAAAATTTAGACGTCAACTTTAACTAAACAATTAAATGTTAGTTAATTAATATCCTCCTATTCGGCTAAGGTGGTAAACGGTACGTACGCTGGATATATTAAAGTGCTCAAGTGTGTGCGCAATCCCAACAGCGCTATCAGTAACCTTACCTTATATTGCGATGGTACACCAAATTGAAACGACCGAAGAGGG
This sequence comes from Marasmia exigua, assembly GCA_019059595.1. NCBI lineage: Eukaryota > Metazoa > Arthropoda > Insecta > Lepidoptera > Crambidae > Marasmia > Marasmia exigua. The sequence continues at coordinate 11,377,501 of CM032485.1, forward strand.
AACGAATAGGCGCTGACCAACGGCTTAATGTGCTTTCCCAAGCAAGGGGGTACAAGATAGCCAAATTCCAAACTTGGTGTTGACACTGAGAATTTTTCATCGTTTTAACCTTGGGAGAGGCGAGCTTAAGCATGAATGGGCCGGCTCAACTGGGGTGATAGCACGGCCTCACAGAAGATCAGCGTGCAACAGCTCCTGGGCTGAGTTTCGCAAGTGAGGGTACCGGATGCCGGAAAGGAGTAAAAAGGTTGGTTGACTCCGTTAGTGTTGCATGTCTATGAGCTGCGGGAATTGATTATCATCAGGTGATTCATTTGCTCCTCTGCGTGTTGTCACTTTAAAGGACTCAGTGAGTAAGAATGCCTTCCATACGGGGGTGATTTGATTTCGATCATGTTGCTTTCGTTGTATATATGCTGTAATACCTAATCTTAAGTGTTCATACTTTATTTTGAATGCAATAAAAGTATAGGTATTCATTCATTTATTCGTTCATGCCTTTGGATTTTTCAAATCTTTGAGCGTATTTTTACCATAAGCAACATCGTAAGGAACGTTGCACGTTCGGATACCTATTTTCTCAAACATCGTCGTCGACGTCTATTGGCTTTTTTAGAAAGGCAAAGTGCTTTTTTAGAAATATCAACAAATATGCTGAAAAAATGATCCGATCCATACATAAATATGAAAAGTTGTTCCGTTTTATATGAAACAAATTATATGTATAGAACAACTATCTTTACTATCATAATTTCGTAACAATGAGCAGTTTTCCAGTAGGTATTTATAAATTTCCCAGTGATTCGCTAGATGGCGCAATCAGTCCCTGTAAATGTTAGGTGTGGTATGATATTTCATGTGGACCCTAATTTATGGGAAAATTGTTTTAGGTTTTTTACAATTAATATCTTAATACTTCGCAGTTAATATGTATATTTAGTGCTATGTACATTTTAAATGACAGAGAGTGATTCAAAAAGAAACTTTTCATAAACAAGTAAAATATGTATTTTACTTGTTTACTTTTTATCTCTATTTTCTTATGGGTAAAATAAAGTTAAATATGGCAGGACCGTAAATGTCATGATGATGGTTGGTTTATCAAATATTTCCTATCTATCATAGACAAAAAAGGAACTTTTAATTGATAGTGAGAGTAGCGTCATCTGGTGTTGCTTTTAGAAACCACCCGAAAATACCTACTGGAAAACTGCTCATTAAAATTGGTTTTTCAAATGCATCCTAATAATTACCAAATTACAATATATTTATATTACTGGTAACTTTATTGTGACATTGTCGCCCCCCTGTCAATTTCACTGAAGTGCCTTGATCTTAACGTCACAATCACACCAACACCTTTGACAGGCCATTGTCAATACAAAAACGTGTAAAAAAATTTTGACAAGGAGAAGTTGTCTTATTATTTCTCACGTTTACTACATATGAAGTATGAAGTCACGTAACTTCGACCAAAATAGGCAATAAAAGTCAATTATGGAAGCTAATTTAATTATAAGCCTAATTTTGTGAAGGTGTTATCAAGAATTTTAAGCCACGTTAAGCGCGTTTATAAGATTGTATTTATGTTTTCGTAGCTCAGTGGCGGAAATGTTTCATTAGCTACCGAAGTTAAACAACTTATTGTCTTTTTTTTTATAGAAAGGCCAATCAGAATGACCTCACTCCGCCTGATGGTAAGCGGCCGTGAAATCCAAATATGAGGTTGACAGGCACAAAAGAACTAACAAAGTACCCATTGTGTCTGCCATCCTCACTCTACTGGCCTGCTGAGATGCCGTTTCACGCCCCGCCTAAAAGACCCCGGATTGTATGAAGGAGGAAACACATGAGCTGGGAGGACATTCCATTTCTTGATGGCTTGGGGCAGGAACGAGGAGCCAAACCTCTTGGTGCTCGCCGCCATTGTCTGGATGGTATGCGGATGGCAACGCTGTCCAGCACGTGTTGTTCGGAAGTGGAAAGGGGAGGATGGGATAAGTTGAATAAACTCATCAGAGCATTCCCCATTGTAGAGACGAAAATAGGTGAATCACTTGCTCACAGCAGCGAAAATGCAGATAAGTACTAGAAAAGTTATACCTAATTTAATACCTCCATGGCCTGGTGATCTAGGCGGTCACCAGGATGGTGAAAGGGTTGGATTTTTGAAACAGTCATACAGGACTAGTCGTTCATTCTAGTGAAAATGTAATATGCATGTAATGGCTGTGCGTAGAAAATTTTCAAAATATTTCAGGATCTGATGATAGAATCCTAGAGAAACCGAAGTCTTCAATAACTGATAGCAATAGTGAGTTTATTATTCATTCTTTCTATTACTGTCACAACACTAATCAACATAGCCGTGTGGTCCCCGGCAGAGTAGAATAGGCCACCCTCACTCTTACCGAGGTGTCGTAAAAGGCGACTAAGGTAAAGCTGCTGTCATGATCATTAGCACCCAGAGAAGGAAACCTCTGCATTTATATCAAAACCCTCGCCAACCCGTCTGCCAAGCGTGGTGAGTATGGCAATTACCCCTCATGTGATTGAGGGAGGCCCGTGCCCCAGCAGTGGGGACTTAAATGGGCTGATGATGATGACTAATCAACATCGTGCACCATCGTTTATTCGTACCACGATATCGCCCATTGTTTTTTGGGGTTATTTCTGTCGTAAAATATGTAGATGAAAAAGGTTATTGTTCCGTGAAATAACGTTTATTTTATTAGAACATTACTTATGAATCATAAGAAAGATAAATTTGATTTTTCTAATCGTCGTTCGCAAGTAAAAACTTCACAACAACCATTTTGACGAGTTCCGCTCAGCGACAGATACGAATTCGAAATGGAGATTGATCACGCCCGTCCTAGTTTTAATAAACGTACATGAACGTTTGTTCGTGTACTTTGCATGCCACGTCCCGTATTAAATTGTCTAATCACGTAGTAATCAGTTTGATGCACCAGAACATTGGTGCGTGCGCACATTATGGTGCGCATCAAAGAAACACAATTAAGGTATTGGTGCGTGACTGCAGGTACCATGATACCAATTCCTTAATGTAAATCACAAAGCATCTGTTTTATTTAGAAACAAACGACAAAAATATAACCAAGTGGAACCTAAAAGCGATCGGAAGCGAGGCACATAACGTGGCCGTGGACTGCAATTTACCGCCGTGCGGTTTGTATTTGTGTCGTGTGCCGCCGCCATAAAGTCCGGTTTGCTTCGGGCGCAATCACGCGCAGGAAGACAATTGGCCCGGGCATTAGATGGCCGCGACGCTTGTTAGCTTGGCCGCACTCCAGGACCACCTAAATTACTGTGCGGTACAACAAATGAGGAAAGAGAGACTAAGGGCGATAAGAACTCGATAAGAACGTGTACCTTTTGAACTGGAGTTCAAAAGTATTGACAATTTTTTATTGAGGCTTTAACAATGACTAATATGTTTAAAATAACAATCTTCTAAAAATAAAAACTTTTTTAAATATAAGCAATTGGTTTGAAAATAACAAATGTTAAAAATAACAACTAGGTTAAAAATAACAACTTGGTTAAAAATTATCAATTAGATGAAAATAACACATATTAAAAATAACAACTTTGTTAAAAATAAACAATTTGTTGGAAATAACAAATGTTAAAAATAAACAATTTGTTGGAAATAACAAATGTTAAAAATAACAACTTTTATTATTCTATTTTTTCATGTGGTAGGTGGCAGACGAGCAGACGGATCACCTGATGGTAAGCGATTACCGTCGCCAATGGACACCAGCGACACCAGTGGAGGCACAAGTGCGCTGCCAACCTTTAAACCCCCCTTCCCCCGGATTGGGCCTCCGGTACCCTCATTCACGCAGTGAAACACAGCACAATGCTGCTTCACAATAAAAAATAAAGTAAAAAGTAAAGTATCAGCCTATACTGTCCCACTGCAGGGCAATGGATGGCGGACTATGGAATTATTAGAGTGAAACGGTATGGAAGACGATTAGAATGGAATGGAGTAAGAGTGAACAGAGAACGAGTGAACGGAGGGAATGATGGAGTTATCGGTGGGTGTGAGACGACAAAAGACGCGAATAGGCTTGCTCTGCGATTTTATAAAATAAAGAAGGTTTTGAAGACCCTGAAATGCTGTTTTCTTATCTCAAGTCCCACATGGATGGCGGAGTATGGGATTATTAGAGTGAAACGGTATGGAAGACGATTGGAATGGAATGGAGTAAGAGTGAACAGAACGAGTGAACGGAGGGAATGATGGAGTTATCGGTGGATGTGAGACGACAAAAGACGCGAATAGGCTTGCTCTGCGATTTTTAAAATAAAGAAGATTTCCCTGAAATCCTGTTTTCTTATCTGAAATCCGTTTTCTTATCTTAAGTCCCACATTAATAATTGTGCACAAAATTACTGTAATGCCTAGTACTTAAGTTATGTATTTTGTACAATAAGTATATCTATGTATCTATTAATTTAATTAGCAGCCTCTTCCCCATACCGCGAATTAGTTACTCACTCGGTTAAACAGCAAAATCGCTACTTCACGTCGCATCGGTTTTTGTGAAGGTGTAATATGTCCATGGTCGAGCTAGCTTATTCATGCCGAGGCGTCGCTCTACGACGCAGATGAGTTAAAAGATCGCTTTTCTGAAAAACTGAAAAGCTAAGTTGTGGAACTAGTTTGCCACCTGGATAAGAAGAAGAAGAAGAAGAATAAAATTTTATTTGGTAAACACATCCCAAACATAGTACAAAAGAAGAAAATATAAAACAAAGAGACACTTTGCCGTGACGTGTTACCAAAATGGTTGCCACTCAGCTGCTTTGTCACGGCGGATGGCCATGACGCTGGTATTCTGTGGGAACCATTGAGGTAGAGAATTAATTTCCATATTTAAATTTTGGTATAATAACCAACGGAACTGTGTAGATAATTAAATTGAAAATTTAAAACCCCCAACACAACTCATAGCTCTTTCATTTGATACCTATATTGAGGCAGTTGGAACTACAAATAGGTTATTCGTCATTTTCTGACGGCGGCCATCTTGGATTTGAAATTTTTCACAGTTAATATATTCTGCTAGTCAAGCCCTTTTATATGATACCCATATTGTGGGAGTTGTGTTAAAACATAAAATCCAAAATATTTGTGACGGCGGCCATCTTGGATCGATTTTTATCCAACATAGCTAAGAACACTCCCTCTTTATTCATCTTTCAAACAAAACAAACGAAATCAAAATCGGTTCATTTACTCGGGAGCTACGATGCCATAGACAGACACACAGACACACACACACACACACAGACACGTCAAACTTATAACACCCCGTCGTTTTTGCGTCGGAGGTGAAAAATGGGCTGGTTGGGCGAAGTCTGACGTGTATGGCCTGCAACGCGGGGTGAGACAGGGGGGGCTAAGCTCACCTAAGCTTTTTAACCTGTTCATGAACAAGCTAATTGAGAGGCTCAGCAGCACTTATAATAGGTTGTCATGTGGGTGGGGTATGTGTTAATAATATTAGTTACGCTGATGATATGGTGCTGCTGAGCCCACCAATCGCAGCGCTAAGGACATTAGTAATTGTCGACCCATTTGAATCAGTAGCAGTGAATGCTGCCTCTGCTGCAAAGGTTGCGGGTTCGATCCCCGCACAGTACAAAAACATTTGTGTACATGAAGTCTGTTTGTATTGGTCTGGGTGTTTCTGTATTATAAGTATGTATTTATAAAAGAAAAGTATTATATGTATATATTTGTAATTCCGCAGTTGATTCTGATATCTGTAACACAGTTGCTTGAGCTACCTATCTCGGAGTCAGATCAATGTATGTGATGTAGTGAAATATTTATCTATTATTATTTATTTATTAATAAATATGTGCGTAGAATATGCAGTGACTTATGGGCTTAGATACAACTCTCTTAAAAGTGAATTCATGGTGTTTCGGTCTGGTACAGCAGCAAGAAGACAACGTAGTGGACCTCCTATTACACTAAAGGGGTTCATTTAAAAAGAGTTACTCAATTTAAGTATCTGGGTCACTGGCTCACTGAGAACATGTCAGATTCTGTTGATATCGAGAGCGAGCGGGCGCTGTGTGTCCGATGTAATATGGTGGCTCGCAGATTTGCACGGTGTAGTAAACCAGTGAAATTAACTCTTTTCAAAGCCTACTGTCAGACTTTCTACTCTTGCGCACTGTGGGTATACTTCACGCAGCGGGCATACAACGCACTACGTGTCCAGTATAATAACGCGTTCAGGATGTTGTTTAGCTTACCGCGGTACTGCAGCGCTTCAGCGATGTTCGCCGAGGCGCGCACAGATGGCTTCCACGCAATAATCAGGGCGCGCTGCGCATCACTATGGGCGCGCGTGCGCGGCAGCCTTAACAGCATCCTGAGCGTGCTGGCCGAAAGATGGGACTCCCCACTATTGCACCGCTGGGTGCAGCTACACTCCCCGGTGTGTCGCTTTCCATACTTGTGATACTGTTCCATACTACTGATATCTTCTGCAATAGTACTAACACTAGAATAAGTTCATTATGTTACTAACACATTTTATATGGATTCAAGATCTGAAATATATACTGACTTACTTACTCCTACTGGCTCAGTGACCCGAAACGAGTCCTGTACTACTTGTACTGATCCTGTACTGTTGTAGAAAGCATACCAGAGCTGACCGAGGGGCCGACGCCCGGTAGGCCGGCCTAGGTATCGCTGGAAAGACGTCGTCGAAAATGATCTGCGAGAACTTCAGGCCGGTGACTGGAGACAAGTAGTGAAATAAATGATTATTTTAATATTTTCGGAATAGCTCCTCAACTCGTGAGCCCCGCAGCCGTCCACATGTATCTCCTTGCAGGCTGTCCAGCCGGTAAGATCCAATTCTTCTGCCCGGTGACTGCTGTAGTTTTATCGCGTCCAGATGCGAGAACACGTATGCTCTTTGGAGCTTACATTTTGTCAGACAATAGGGAATTTGGTTATTTGATACTGCAAATGCAGTTGATAGACGAAAGTAGGTAAGTACATGTAGTTGATTGGGAATGAGTAAGGGTTATGAATCGAAGAAAAGGGGAATTTTAAATTTGATTTTCCTTTGTACAACCGTGCCGTCCTTTGTGCAACCGTTTTCCTTTGTTGACCGTGGGAGAGCCCCACTTGCATTAATACCACGGCCTCACAGAAAACCGGGTGAAGCATCACTGTGCTGTGTTTCGCTGCGTGAGTGAGGGTGCCGGGCTAATCCGGGTTTAATGGTAGGCAGCGCACTTGTAACTCCACGGGTGTTGCGGGTGTCTATGGGCGGCGGATATACCATCAGGTGATCCGTCTGCTCGTCTGCCTCCTGCCACATAAAAAATAAAACTTATAATGTCGTATCTTTATAAATGGTATCCAATTTGCAATTTGTTTCATCCTCATTCCACAGCAACATTTCCCTGTAATCCCCAACCATGGAACAATTTCCTAAATAGGAACCCGAGTACCCCAGAAAATAATATAACGACCATCGGAAACCAGCCCGAAACTAAAACCTGACGGAAACGAACCGCAATTTTACACGTTCTATCTCATAGTGAAAGACGGCAACTTTATAGTGAGATGAAGGTTCTCTTGCAGTATCCTTGAAGAGCTGTTCTTTTTTCTTTATTGGTTAATCACATACCTCAGAAGTCCGTGTTTTTGTTTGCTAGTAGTTACACTTTGTTTGCTTATAGATATGTTGACGACCCATTTGGAATAGTTGTAGTGAACGCTGCCTGTGATCCAAGGGTTGCGGGTTCGATCCCCGTACAGTATTTAATGTGGGAGAGCCACGCTTAGGCATGAATGGGCCGGCTCAACCGGAATGATACCACTGCTTCACAGAAGACCGGCGTGAAGCAGCGCCTGCGCTGTGTTTCGCCGTGTGAGTGAGGTTACCGAAGGCCCAATGGGCCGAAAGAAAACCGGCGTGAAACTGCACTGTTTCACGCCGGTTTTCTTTAAGGCCGTGGGATCACTCTGGTCGAGCCGGCCCGTTCATTCCGAAGTGTGGTTCTCCCACGGTAAGTTCAGAAAATACAAAATTTGGTTGGAGGGTTGTAATTACATAAAATATGAGTATACTAGCTTTTGCCAGCGGATTCGCTGACGTTAAAAAGAGACAAAAAGTGTCTTTTGTTCCTCTCCATTCCTTCAACTACGTTTTGACAAACAGATTCTGACAAACAGAGAGACAGACACAAATAAAAGTATGGACAACATACCCGCAAAAACTTCAGTTACTCCGTGACCATGGCGCTTGCAAAAGTGCCGGAATATCGTACATGGTAGAAATCCCGTAAATAACTTTTCTAATAAAAGTATGGAGGCTGGACAGACAATGAAAGCGACTTTGTTTACTATGTAGTGATCAGCGCAGACGCTGTGTTTTACTGAATGAGCACCAATAGGTTTTGGACGCCTAATTTTAGAAAGAAGAGGAAAAGGCTGGCAGTGCACTTGTGTCTCTAGTGGTATTGCGGTTGTACATTAGCAGCGGCAATCCCTGAGATTGTATGTACCAGACCACAGCGTTAAGTACTGTATAATTTTGTGCAATTTAGAATACGTTATACATAGTTAATATTTATATAGCATCATCATCAGCCCATTTAAGTCCCCACTGCTGGGGCACGGGCCTCCCTCAATCACATGAGGGGTAATTGCCATACTCACCACGCTTGGCAGACGGGTTGGCGAGGGTTTTGATACAAATGCAGTTTTCCTTCTCTGGGTACTGATGATTATGCCAGCAGCTTTACCTTAGTCGCCTTTTACGACACCTCGGTAAGAGTGAGGGTGGCCTATTGTACTCTGCCGGGGACCACACGGCCCATTTTTATAGCAATCTTTTGCAATTTATTCTTGAGCTGTCGATAGTCTCATCATTATTGTAATTACTGGATATGTACAATATCCAGTGGATATTTACAATATCCACTCCTATACTTACAAATTTCGTCGGCTTACTAACGCGTTCAGTGGTTAAATTGGTAGAACATTAACCCGGATTGTGGAAGGTGTGGGTCCGAGTCCCGCCTGAACACGAGATGAAATTTTTAAGTGTGTTATTTACTTTATACATAATAGCAATTCATGGCAACCCATGTTGTCACGAAATGGCAGCCTGTAGATGGCTGTCGCCTAAGAGGCAGGCCGAAAAAGAGATGGCGTGATGACCTGGACCAATGCTCTCGTAACTTGCAAACGTTGGCAATGAATAGGGGAGGCCTATGCCCAGCAGTGGGACTATATGAACTAAAAAAAATGAATACTTACTTGTCATCAACAAGAAGTAACCGGTACTTTAAAATCTAAATCAAACCGAATCCTCAAAAATATTAAATTGCATCCGAAGCAAATGCAAAGGTATGGAGAAGAAAAGCCTACTTCTTCTCTATCAAGGTATCCCCCCCCCCCTTTTCCTCCTACTCTCACACACCCTAATAAATATTTATGTGGCCCTTCAGTTCTAACACTAGGACTACATGTAAGTGTAATGAAAGCAGTGAAGTAAATCCGTATCTATTATCGTAAGATAGATTTTTGAATTCTCGGAGTCCTAGATTTGCAAGTGAGTCACCTGATGGAAAGTAATCTACGCCGCCAATGAACATCCACGAAATCAGAGAGATCGCTTATGTGTTGCCGGCCTTTTTAAAAAAGAGTACGCTCTTCTCTTGAAAATCTTGATGATATCTGTGTGTAAATTTGTGGCTTTTCTATTACATCTGATACCTATAGGTGAATGAATGAATTGTTGAAATAACCTAGTTTTTATCATTATTTATCTAAAGATTTTTTTTTTATGCTAGAGGCGACCAACGAGTAAGCTAGTCACCTGATGGAAAGTAATCAACGGCACCCATGAACATCCACGAAATCAGAGAGATCGCTAATGTATTGCCGGAATTTTTAAAAAGAGTACCAATGTTTTTCATATTTTTCTTTACGTACTTTCCTACACTGTGCCGGAACACTCGTCATCGTGCATAAACGAATGGGCGAGCTCTGAATAATTGAATAAAAGGATCATTGATGCTCCGTCCTGAAGGGTTATGCGTTCCAGCCCCGAACTGTTTTGAAATATAGTCCTTATTGCTTAGCTCATAAAAGCTCGGCACCGACACCATTGAGATGATAACAGAAAGTGCTAAATCATCGACTTCGGATCTAGATCGTGGGAGTTTTCCGCATGAATGTGCTGGTTCAGTGTGACACCATGGCTTCACAGAACTGGCCTGAAGCAGAGTCTAGTCTGTTTCGCCGAGTAGTTGCCACACTGGAGGATAGCGAGCATTTTCAAAGCGGAGCGACGACGCAGCGAACAAGTAGCGGCTGCGCAGCGTTCAAGCCGCGGATGCGCAACGGATTCGCCTGCGTTTTTCTGCGTGGGCGTCACAAAAAAACAATGGCGTTCAGACTTATCATTTAAACGATTGTAACATTTGCATCTGGATCAGTGCAGAGATGCGGATCAGTGAAACGCTTCATTTAGAACATCGACTCTCAGATAGATCCGTGATTCATTCGGATCATTCAACTCACTCGGATCATTCGGCTTATCGGATCATTCCGCACATTTAACTCACTCGGATCATTCAGCTCATTCGGATCATTCGGCTCATCGGATCATTAAGCTCATTCGGATCTCGCGGTTCACTCGAACTCGAGATACATTTGAGTGGAATGATACATTCGGAGCGAACATTCGAGATTTGGAACAGTGTATCATTATAAACAGTTACACACGTCTATCGCGCATCCGTTACGCACCCCTGCGGCCGCGGCGTGAACGCTGCGCAAACCTCCAGTATGGCAATTTCGTTAGAGAGGATACCAGAGGAAGAATTCGAGGGGATGCAGAGCACTTATGACTGGGCTAGTGTTGCTGGTGTTCAAGTAGTGGTGGCACTTGCTTACCGTCAGCTGATCCATCTGATCTAATCAAAAAACATATTTAATATTCAGTAGCAATACTAGCAATCATCCTTATATGATAAGCTGTCACGTGTCACGCCTATTACGCAAACTAGCTCAAAATACTAGCTTTAAATACCACGTTATTCCGCCGAAACCTACTTTTTAGCACTGATGTCACGTACAGGGATCAGGCTCTACATGACACGAATATAATATGCTAATGACATGTCATTTGAGACAGGTCAACATTAATATTTATGCTCTGTGATATATGGTAGCCGGTTGGGACGTAATTTGACTGCCCCGTGTATGTTTTTAAAGTTGGAGTGTTGGTATCAGCAAATGCTGACAACGGGATCTGATAAACCAACACACCAACTTCCAAATATTTTGGCCTTCACCTGATAGTCAGCTTTGCCGCCGTCCACCTATGGACACCCGCAGCAGTGAAGTCACAAGTGCGCTGTTTCCTTCATCCCAGATTGGGCCTCCGGTACACTTGCTCACGCGGAAAAACACAAACTCTTATCATCTTCTTATGCAATTCATATCAGCTGCCTGGGGAGGTGTTACCTAGAGGCTACGATTTGGGGGTTTTCAAAGCGCGAGTGAATAGGTATCTTCTAGGTAATCGTGATACATCTTAGACCATATTATCACTTACCATCAGGTGAAATATGGTCAAACGCTTACCTATCTACAGTAAAAAAAAATTAAAAAAAATAATTGCGCAATGCTTATTGTTATTAAGAAATGTATTTTCTTTTTTGTTTTAGTCCACTATCTCGGATACTTCATCTATACCTTGTGGTCTCGGTTTTGATTTGATTCCCTGATCGGTTCAAAATTTGTACCAGAGTTATTCGTTTAAGGAATATCATAGTCAGATCAGAGACCTTACCATGAGTTTGTAATACTATCCTCGCTATCCAAAACTATTGCTCTGTCTCTTTCACATGCACCACAATGAAAGGGACAAAGCGATAGTTTTCGATAGAGAGAACAGTTTTTCAAACTCATGGTAAGGGTACAGAACACAACTTCTCCGTGAAATTGTTTATACCCCGTACCAAATGAACAGGGGTCTCAGCGCGGACCAGAGTTACGACCGAATCGAAGTTCCCCTCCCTTTCACACGCGCTGTGTTTGTCCTTTATTTGGATCATCGTCAGCCCATTTAAGTCCGAACTGCACGGGCCTCCCTCAATCACATGAGGGGTAATTGCCATACTCACCACGCTTGGCAGACGGGTTGGCGAGGGTTTTGATATAAATGCAGAGTTTTACTTCTCTGAGTGCTGATGATCATGCCAGCAGCTTTACCTTAGTCGCCTTTTACGACACCTCGGTAAGAGTGAGGGTGGCCTATTCTACTCTGCCGGGACCACACGGCGTTTATTTGGATGTGACAGTTATATTGTCGTTGGTTACGGGACGTCTTCGCGCTAGGTGACGATATCGCGACGGGAAAATACATTACCTACGAATTTTTTTTATGCTAGAGGCGACAAACGATCAAGCGAGTCACCTGATAGAAAGTGATCAACGCAACCCATGAACATCCTCGAAATCAGGGAGATCGCTAATGTGTTGCCGGCATTTAAAAAAAAAAAGCACGCTCTCTTTAAGGTCCTTAATTTGTGGCCGTCGGGAAGTTTCAGCCAAACCTCTGAAGTCAAACTTTTTAGGCTGGTTCCTCCGTGACAGTTAGTAATAATAATTCTCATAACATCTCATACGTTCACCTGAATCCGTACTAAGTAGCTTAAGCACTTGTGTTACAGATATCAGACAACAGAAGAACACAAATATATACTTAAATACATATATTAATCACTCTTACCGAGGTGTCGTAAAAGGCGACTAAGGTAAAGCTGCTGGCATGATCATCAGCACTCAGAGAAGTAAAACTCTGCATTTATATCAAAACCCTCGCCAACCCGTCTGCCAAGCGTGGTGAGTATGGCAATTACCCCTCATGTGATTGAGGGAGGCCTGTGCCCCAGCAGTGGGGACTTAAATGGGCTGATGATGATGAAGAGAATGATGATTACACCCAGACACTAGACAAACACAAGTGTTCATCGCACGAATGTTTGCCCAGGGTGGGGAACCCACGACCTTTGGCGTAAGAGGCAGGGTCACTACCAATTTCGCCATCCGGTCAGTCAAAGTTTACCACCAACCAACCACCAACAAGTTAGTAACTTTTACCACCTTATTCCATCCCGTTCCAACACGCAATATTAAAAAGAGCTAGAGCGAGTCGAATCGCCTTGTTGGTCTAGGTGGTTTAAGTACCGCCCTGGTGGTTTAGGTACCGGGTCGTGATCTCGGGGTCTTAGATTCGATTCCTGGATCGAGCGAAAAGTATATTTCGAATTTTTTGGACATAGCTCGGGTTTGTGATCACCTATCCGCATTTGGCAAGCGTGGTGATTAAGCCTAGCCCCATCGTAGTAGCGATAACTTGATTTCTATGATGGAGGCTTTTACCCTAAAGTGGGACAGTTTATCGGCTGATATTTTACTAGAACTAGTTTAGTTCCGGAGCTTTTCTTAAATCGCTATCGAAGTCAAAGTCAAAGTCAAATAATTCTTTATTTGCATAGGCTTGTACACAGCACTTACAAATCGTCATACATTGGAATGACTTAAAACTATTTATAAGTACTTATGTATAATTTACATGTTAATACATATATATGTTGATACATAAAATATACTAAAGAAATAAATAAACATAATGCGATTCTACCACCGGCTCGGAAAGTTGTTTCTGGTCGAGAAGATCCGGCAAGAAACTCGCCAGTTATACAATTTTGTGTCATCATCATACCAAGCCATACAGTTCAATTGTTACACAAAATAAAATAAAGGAAATATTAATAAAATAAATATTAGGTATGAGGTAAACCGAAGCAGACCAGTCCCCAAAGGTGGCACCTGTTCACAAGTATGACGTATGTGTCAGCCATCATTTCACCCAACCATATTAGAGTATATGTATTAAGAAAGACAAAAGTTTCAAAAAAATCGTATATAGAGATTTTTTGTCGATCAGGTTGCGGGCCAGACAGTATTAACACTATACCATTCTCTCTGATACAACTAATTCTGCCCCCCGGTTCGCTAATAGCCTGCAGCGTTCACAACCAGATAACTTAGTTAAATATATACTCCCTATAAATTAATACCTCAACTGCCCCCAACGGGGCAGTAATGCGAATACTGTCATAGGGAATGGCCTGCGTGCGCAATTTAACATCTTATAATTAGTCACAATTAAGCTTAAATCTATGGGTATGGCTAAGCAGTGTTTACCGGCCATAAAGTAGAGGTCAATGACCTGTAAACGTTACCAAATACAGGGTGTATCGGTGAACGGGTGTATTTACATCCGTTTAACCATGTCTACCAACCATTTTGAACAACATTTGTTCTATGAGTTCTTAAAAGTCACTTTTTTATGTGATAGGTGGCAGACAAGCAAACTGATCACCAGATGGTAAAAGATAAAAGATATTTATTTACCAAAACATGTGTAAAGACATATTACAACAGAGCATAATATGGGTTGGTACAAATTTTTTAGTTTCAACATGTCCTGCCAACTTTGGCGTGTAAAATTTAAATTAAACATAGATAACTAATTAATAAGTACTTCAAATCATAAAATTAAATTTCCAATATTGTTACTTAATTGTTCAAATCATAAACTAAATTACGTACATACAAGCGTCCATAGGATTCAGTCAAAATTTATCATTAAAAAAATCATCTACACTGTAATAGCATTTCTCAGTAAGAATTTGCTTAAGTTTCTTTTTAAAGATATTTTTATTTAGTAATCTTAAATATTCAGGAAGCTTGTTATAGATAAGGGGTGCCATACATGGGAACGCCATACATGGGTATGCTCTTTTTATTTTGTTAATACTGATTTTTTTTAAATTGTTTATTGTATCTATGTGTTGTTCTTTGTGCCAATAAATGTTTTATTCATTCATTATTCATTCATTCAATTGCCGCCGCCCTGCGGCTCCAGTGGAGTCACAAGTGCGCTGCCAACCTTTTAACCCCCCTTTCCCGCGGATTGGGCCTCCGGCACCCTCATTCACGCAGCGAAACACAGCACAGTGCTGCTTCACGCTGGTTTTCTGTGAGGCCGTGGTATCGCTCCGTTCAAGCCGACCCATTCATGCCGAAGCGTGGCTCTCCCACGGTCACATAAAAAAATTCAACGTTTTTTTGTGATAGGTGGCAGACGAGAGACGATACTCACGACAGCAGTGGAGTCACAAGTGCGCTGCTAACCTTTAAGCCCGTCTTACCTTTGAAACCCTTAGACAGGAGAACCAACTGGATCACGGTGAGACGTTAAGAATCCTAATCACAAATATTGTAGGCAACTACAATTTTGAGAATCCCTCTCGATTTTTCCCTCACGGCCGAGATATCGGTAGAAATACGCACATAGATTTGAAAAATCCAGAGGTGCATGCTCGAATTCAAACTACGGTGGAAGGCGCGTTCTTATCCACTGAGCTACCATCGTGACGCAATTGAAACCAACTGCCAATAACTTCGATTTCAAATCAATGCAACTTAGTTAAACGCAATTAATATTCGCATTTCCAATTACAAACAATTAATTGAGTCGCAAAATTTAACGGGAACATTAAATTATAAAGTTGCATTCTGCCGGCGCAATCGTAACGTTGTTATTAACGAAACATTAACGTATAACGTTAAAAGTTGAACGTTAACTGGTACATCAGTTTTGGGGCTCCGTCGTCATTGTTAACAATAATAAATAAATGAAATTTATTGAAAAAATCAAGTAACTTAACAATAAAGACATATAACAAATAAATATTTCACAACATCACATACATTGATCATGACTCCGAGATAGGTAGCTCAAGCACCTGTGTTACGGATATCAGAATCAACAGTGGGATTACAAATATATACATATAATACTTTTCTTTTGTAAATACTTATAATACATACAAACACCCAGACCAATACAAACAGACATGTTAATACACACAAATGTTTGTACTGTGCGGGGATCGAACCCTCAACCCTTGGACCAAAGGCAGCGTTCACTACCACTGTTCCAAACGGGTCGTCCTAAAAATATATAAATATAAAATATAAATAATCTACTTATACTAAGGTACATGCGGAGGTTCTACATGATTTGATCCCCCCCAGCCTATTCCATCACCGGACGACAAGGCGCGGCGAGGGCTTTCATCCTTATGTGGTAGAATTACCCCTTATCTGCACGAAGCGATTCGCTTCCACATTTATAATGCGGACGGCTAAGGAATGGAACTACCTGCCGAGGTTTTTTTCCCTGACCATTATAATCTGGGTATCTTTAAGGCAAGAGTGAACAGGCATCTTTTAGGCAAACGCGTTACATCCTAGACCTCATCGTCGCTTTCTATCTGTGCGATTGCGGTCAAGCGTTAGCCTATTGACCAAAAAAAGGGTAGCTATTTTAGTTGGGTGCCTAAACTAGGAGTCTCCCGTATCTCAGGCCAACTAACAGAAAATATGTCTTAGATAAATACAATGACGGATTATTATTAAGATTAATTCACGGAGAAGAAATATGTTCTTTTTCCATTATAGGATTTAAATTAAATAAAAGATTACCAATGAAATCGATGTTAGCTCAGTGAAAAAGAATAGCACGACGTAGATTCAAATTATTTACCATCAGCTGCTGATTGCTTTCCATCAGGTGACTCGCTTGCTCGTTTGTCCGCCTCTAGCATAAAAAAAATGCAAGCATTTACCTCTGAATTTTTAAAACCGATATGCATATTTCTGCCATTAGTCGGTGGTGGGGAAAACATCGCGAGGAAATCTTACTCGATTTCGGATACAAATAAGGCATAGTTTTTTATCCTACCGTCGGGAGGGCCAGCTTCGGCATGAATAGCGACTCACCGGAGTGATACCACGTGCCTCACAGAAAACCAGCGTGAATGCAGCAGCACGTGCTGTGTGTGTTTCCCCCCCCGCTGCGTGCGTGGGGTACGGGAGGCCCAATCGGTGGAAGGGAGGTTAAAGGGTTTAAGCAGCGCACTGTGACATACACTGGTCTTGTCGCGGGGTAGTCATGAGGCCGGCGGCAATTGGCATCCATCAAGTGATCCGTCTGTTCGTACTGTCTACCTATTGTGCATAAAAAAAAAAAATATCCTAGTTAGCGGACATTTTCATGGGGCATGGCGACTTTAAGGGATCTTTTGTACCTCCCCTTTCTTTGCACTTCTACTCACGAAAGATTCGTTTCATCACCGTCACGATGTCTTTCAGATTGAAGTGCCTGTAATCTCCTGGATTAGGATAAGCGTTACCTAGAAGACACATTCTTCGTCACAGTTATATGGTAGCAATCCCCTATAAAACTACTGAAATAGAAATAATATAATAATAATAGAAATAGAAATCTACTGAAATCTTAATACGGAACTCTTTTACAGTGTTGGCTCGAACATTACCGTGTGACGCGACATTGTTGTTTACAGCCGAATTTCAGCTGAAAAGTCAGGATTAATTAGCAACGGTTTATTGCGGTAAGTTTCGCTTGTTTTATTTCGCTGGTTATTATGAAACATGTTGACGAACCTATGGAAGAATGGGTTTATTTACAATAATGGCAAAGTTATAAGTTGGCACATTATATACGAACGCTCCCTGCGTTTCCACAGATGCGAAGCTAAAAAGGATTTAACAATGAAAATATTTACATTATAGCGGACAAACAAGCAGACGGCTCACCTGATGGTAAGTGATATTGACGTCCATGGACATCTGCAACAGATAGGCATCACAGGAAGGTCGCTAGGCCGTAGGTATATATCTTAAAGAAATACCATCGTTGGCAGCTGATTCTACAGTTATACAATGCACCGTAAGAAGTGGCGTGAGAAACCCGATAGTCAAATTTTGATGTTTCAATGTGTCATCATTATTTTAGTTAATAGACATCCACTGCTGGACATAGGCCTCCCCCAATGTTCTCCGCATAGATCGGTTATGTGCCGCCCGCATCCAAAGGATTCCTGCGACCTTCACCAAATCGTCGATCCACCTTATAGGGGGCCTATCACGGCTGCGACTTCCTGTACGTGGCCTCCACTCAAGGACCTTTCCGCCCAAAAGGCCGTCTGTTCTCCTAGCCCTGCCCATTGCCATTCGAGGCATTGCAATCCTTTGGGCTATGTCTGTCACCTTAATTCTCCTGCGGATATCATTATTTCTGATACGGTCACGCAAGGAGCCTCCGAAATGTGTAATGTGAATAATAATAACACTGGTATTTTTTTTAGCTCCTCGCAACTTCGCTTCTATGAGAGCACACCCTTAGTCTGTTTCTACAATTAAAAAAACACCCTTTTAATATTGTGTTGTCTTTGTGTGTATGTTAATTTTGTTATATGGGTCAAAACTCAAATCACCGGCTCTTTAATCATTTGACATTGACATAATTGACGATGCGTTGCAACCCATAATTTAAACAAAATGCTTTCGATGTAAAAATTATCGAAATGTAAAATCATCAAAATTTGCAGTGTATCACAAACTAAGAAGATATTCGGGCTCAGTTTTGTACAAAAATATTTCTAAAACTTTCTGTAGAATAGTTTTCTCAGATTTAAAGCAGGATTAAGTTTACCGAATCCAAATTCTAAGCCAAATTCCAACAAAATGCAAACTCACTACAAAGCCAATACAAGTACATAAGGGTACGCAGAGTTGAATCCAAAGGTACCTAAGATTAAATTCACCACAATTTGTGAAACCACTGCGTTATGCCAACCTCAAAACCTCAGAACAGGGTGACCAGGGTTTTTATCAAAATGATTATAATAAATAATCAACAGCTTGACTGTCTACTACTCAACTGGACATAAGCATATTTAATGCTGCGATGTATAGTAGAGCCCGAGGTCTGCTCCAACGATTGGCGCTATGTTGTTGGCATCATAATGCATGCCTTAATGATTGGTCATTAGGGCCTATCCATGAAAACATGAAAAAGTGGCAGCGCACTTGTGACTCCATTGGGTATTTGGGTATCTAATCTAGGGGAGACGGGCGGCTAACAATCACGTGATCAGTCTGCTCTTCTACGGCCTGTCACTTAAAAAATGACGTGCACGTTTACGTAAATTGTAAGCCTAACGATTTAATTTTAGCTTTATCTAGGGAACGCCCTGCTGGTCTAGTGGTTTAAGTACCGGGCCGTGATCTCGGGGTCCTAGGTTTGATTCTAAGGTCGAGCAAAAATCATCTTTTGATCATCCTGAGGTTGTCTGGAAGAGATCGCTATTAGCGATAAGATCGCCTACATTGTTTTAGTATAATAATTTAGGCTAAGATTTGTAAATTTTGTGCAATAAAGTGAATCTATCTATCTATATCTTTCGACTCAATAACTCGACGGATTGATTTCTATGATGGAGGCTCTGCAGTGGGACGGTATAAAGGCTGATATTTTACTTTATCTAGGGAACACTAAGTTTCTTGGTCACCCTACGTCTGTAGCCAGATTTAACTATAATAATCTCGGCAAAATAATCTCGACCACCTGAATTTAACTGAGAATCCTTTCTCGAGATTCGTAGATTCGGTTTATTTAAATCTCCCAAAGACGGACAATCTGAACATTTCCAAGAAAATCTGGAATAATTTTGTTGCTTGAATTATTTTATGTCTTTACATTGATTTATCTGCATCTTTAGAGTCCACTTGCTTTTGTTACTGGCTTTGTTCGTGTACAACTGTTGAACTGATTAAAATCATGACTATAGTATAAATACAGAGGTTAGACAAATGTTTGTTTGTCATCTACATAAAAGATTTTTGTGTTGGCTCTGGTGGTTGGTGGTACTTCAGCATCAAAAGTAGCTTAACACTTTAGTACCATATCAAAGTAACTGTTCTCCCAATGGACAGAACAGTAACTTACACCCCCCCCCCCCCCCCTTATAAACTTATATTTATATTGTATGTAAAAAATGCTACTTTGACATGGCACTTAAGTGTTAAGCTACTTTTGATGCTGAGCGTACCTTCATTGTTCCTATTTTCTATAGTATAAGGGAAAACCTTAGCTTGGGACCAGAACCATGTATGGATCTTTTTTATGTTATAGGTGGCAGACGAGCAGACGGATCACCTGATGGTAAGCGATTGCCGCCACCCATAGACACCCGCAACACCCGTGGAGTTACAAGTGCGCTGCCTACCATTAAACCCGGATTAGCCCGGTACCCTCACTCACGCAGCGAAACACGCACAGTGATGCTTCACCCGGTTTTCTGTGAGGCCGTAGTATTAATGGAAGCGGGGCTCTCCCACGGTCAGCAAAGGAAAACGGTTGCACAAAGGACGGCACGGTTGTACAAAGGAAAATCAAATTTAAAATTCCCCTTTTCTTCGATTCATAACCCTTACTCATTCCCAATCAACTACATGTACTTACCTACTTTCGTCTATCAACTGCATTTGCAGTATCAAATAACCAAATTCCCTATTGTCTGACAAAATGTAAGCTCCAAAGAGCATACGTGTTCTCGCATCTGGACGCGATAAAACTACAGCAGTCACCGGGCAGAAGAATTGGATCTTACCGGCTGGACAGCCTACAAGGAGATACATGTGGACGGCTGCGGGGCTCACGAGTTGAGGAGCTATTCCGAAAATATTAAAATAATCATTTATTTCACTACTTGTCACCAGTCACCGGCCTGAAGTTCTCGACGACGTCTTTTCAGCGATACCTAGTCCGGCCTACCGGGCGTCGGCCGCTCGGTCAGCTCTGGTATGCTTTCTACAACAGTACAGGATCACTCCGGTCGAGCCGGCCCTTTCATGCCGAAGCGTGGCTCTCCCGCAGACAAAACGCTCCCTCAGGCTATTTTTATTTTACTCCAACTATTATTATCTTACTTTATGCATTATTTACACTTATTATGTACTTACACTTATTACTCTATGGCATTATTCCTTACACCTACAATCAATCCATCCCTTTTTATTATTGGAGCTGTCTATTTCTTATCAATACATACAAACAATGAGTAAAGTAATACTCGTATAACTGCATAAAAAACTTTTTCCAAATATAAGAAAAGTCAAGTTAAGATGTCAACATAAACGTCAAAGCATTATGTCAGCCACACTGCATCATTTACTTCAAGATCAATTTGAATGTTTGTAATTTAAAACTACAAATGATACGTAACTTTTAATGGATAACAAAGACAAACCCAACAGAGAAGATGGAGAAGAAATAGCTAAAGAAGAAATTGTTACTGAGAGTGTGAAGATCACAATCGCAACGAGTCCAAATGATGCAGGACCAAGCACCATACTGCCAGGAGCAGTCCCAGATATGAAACTCAACTTCCAATCTAAAACTGGTCTATCCAAATCTGAACATAACTTAAGACACATCATCACAAGCAAAGATGTTGAAATAGCCTTGAAGTCTCTAAACATACCGACTAACCAAAAACAAAGCGAGTTTAATCGAATGATTAACAAAGATGTGAAACAAGATGCAGAGCCAACTACGTTTGTTGATTTGAAGAAATTTATGGCAACATGTTTTAAGATGAATAAAGATACTCACAGTGGAATCCTTTTGGGTGAAGTGCAGGCTCCTGTGAATGTACAAGCGGCGCCTGTTATTACTGCTGATGCTGTTCAAGAGGGTCTAGAAATACCTAATACGAGTACAGTGTGCAGCAATAAAACAAATGAAGTGGTGGTGACTGGTGTAGACGAGAAAGTGTCCAGAAACAGCGCTGAAAGGGAGAAGAAGAAGACGTCGGCAAACGCGTCGGAGAGATCTGATCTGGGGTTGGCTCAGAGGGATTCGTTGTCAAGCATCGGTTCTAATGTGTGCAGGATCTGTATGACTAGAGGAAGAGAAAGGTTTGTACTTTTTATACACTTTTCTTAGCTTGACTGTCCGGGTTCTCCCGAAAGGAAGTCAAATGAAATAGACCAATATATCATAATATTATATTGACCTAGCCTTAAAGTTATGGGTTCAGATTCTACGAAGGAATCAGATTAGGTACAAGTATACTTGAATTATCTATTCAAGTATACTTGTACCTAATCTGATTTCAACACCCAGAAAATCACCGTGAGGGTATCGGAGGCCCAATCCGGGGAAAAGGGAGATTTAAATGTTGGCAGCGCACTTGTGACTCCACTTGTGTCGCGGGTGTCCGTTTGGCGGCGGCAATCGCTTACTATCAGGTGATCCGTCTGCTCGTCTACTACCTCTCACATAAAAAAAATAACAAACAAGACATGACACGAATGTTCATACAATATGGGAATCGAACCCACGACCCTTAAATTACAGCGTGGTGCAAGGTCAGTATAAGGACTGTATACTGAATGAAACAGCAGGGTCCATTACCAAATATGAAACAATTTTGAAGAAAATCATTTTTTAAATCCATCTCAACAGGAATCGAACCTAGAATCTTACGCGCTTCATCATCATCAGCCCATTTAAGTCCCCACTGCTGGAGCACGGGCCTCCCTCAATCACATGAGGGGTAATTGCCATACTCACCACGCTTGGCAGACGGGTTGGCGAGGGTTTTGATATAAATGCAGAGTTTTCCTTCTCTGGGTGCTGATGATCATGCCAGCAGCTTTACCTTAGTCGCCTTTTACGACACCTCGGTAAGAGTGAGGGTGGCCTATTCTACTCTGCCGGGACCACACGCGCTTTGCCGCCACAAAAACTATTTTTTTTTTGCGGAAAATAAGCAGACGTGCATAAGGCCCATCTGATGGTAAATGGTAAATGCCACTCATAGACATCAAAAATGCCGGACCGTGGTAGAGCCACGCTTCGGCTTGAATGGGCCGGCTCGACCGGTGTGATACCACGGCCACACAGAATACCGGCGTGAAGCAGCACTGTGCTGTGTTTCTCTGTGTAAGTGAGGGTACCGGAAGCCTAATCCGGGGGAAAAGGGGCTTAAAGGTTGGCTACTACTTATTTAATAACCATGCACAAATTTCGGGTCTGTTTTTGTACTCGAAAAATTGATTCACCAAATTCCAAAAGTGACCACTTTTGGCGGTAATCCAAAATTCGAGTGCAAAAGCAGACAAAACAGCTAACTATAAAATATTGAATAAATAGTATAGGTGTTTGCCGAGAGACTCGAGTCCCGGAATTATTTAAAATATATCTGGTTTACTAGCTAAAAATGAAAATCAATTGGTGTCGCTAGTGTGCCCTACCCGTCGCCTTAAGAAACGATTTTTACTTGTGATTGACGCCATCGATCAAATGTATAAAATACCAGGTGTTTATTTTCTACATTTGCAGCTGTTTTGAACACACCAATATTCGATTTCTGGTTGAGACAGGCAATATAAATTGCCAGTCTGATCATGGAAAGTAGTTTGTTTTGTTATCAAAATTTTATACTATCGGTACATGTAGGAAACTGATTTTCCTTTAACACGAAAAATTGGAGATACAATTTTATTCATGGGGACAGAGTTAAAACAGAAGAGCGAATAAATCACCTAGAGGAATCACAAGTACGCTATCGGTCTCTTAAATAGTGGAAGAGCCACGCTTCGGCATGAATGGGCCGGCTCGACTGGAGTGATACCACGGCCTTACAGAAAACCGGCGTGAAGCAACACTGTGTTGTTTCACTACGTGAGTGAGGGTACCGGAGGCCCAATCCGGGGGAAAAGGGGTTTAACCCTTTACCAGGCAATTAGACTCATTTATTTCATTGGTTTTTAACCTTAACTCAATTGCACAAAGTTCTAAATGTGGTGGTCCCGTTTGATTCATTGTCTGGTTAAGTTGTTAGTCCGCTGGTATCGCGGGTGTCCATGGGCGGCGGCAGTCGCTTACCATCAGGTGATCCGTCTGCTCGTCTGCCACGCATCACATAATAAAGAAATAGGAAATCGATCTTTTCAAATCTTCATGGTTTATTTACACATTTTTTGAGAAACTATGTGAATAGTAAAGTTTTTTCACGATGTTTTCCTTCACCGCCGACATAGGCCTAGAAATCATAATCATCATCATATCAGCCCACATCCACCCACTGCTGAGTATAGGCCTCTTCTTTATCCCGCCATACCCTTCGGTCCCTTGCCAGCCTCATCCATTGTTTCCCCACTGCCGTCACAATATCGTCGGACCATCGTGCAGGTGGTCTACCCGGTGCCTAGAAATAAACAACTTTAATTTATTTATAAATCTATAATATAAAAATGGAACCGAAACGTGGCCGCTTACAATGTGCCGATTAAGGAGGCTCAAAGTCACTCAGAGAGCAATGGAGAGAGCTATGCTCGGCTATGTCTCTCTGCGTGATCGTATCAGAAATGATGAGATCCGCAGGAGAACTAAGGTTACAGACATAGCCCAAAGGATTGCATGCCTCAAGTGGCAATGGGCAGGGCACATAGCGAGGAGAACAGACGGCCGTTGGGGCGGAAAGGTCCTCGAGTGGAGGCCACGTACAGGAAGTCGCAGCCGTGGCAGGCCCCCCACAAGGTGGACCGACGATCTGGTGAAGATCGCGGGAATCCATTGGATGCGGGCGGCATAGGACCGATCTGTGTGGAGAACATTGGGGGAGGCCTATGTCCAGCAGTGGACGTCTATTGGCTGAAATGATGATGATGATGATGATGAATATAAAAATGAATCGCCTGGACCAATTTGGCCAATTCTTTTTTTAAAATGTTCGTTGAAGTCCAAGGATGGTTCTTACGGCGAGAAAAAATCGAATAATTGTCGGGAAAACTCTAAAAACAGTCCTTTCCTTTTTCACATACAAACGTTTTCTAACTAAAACGTAGAATCAATTTGAGTTTTATAGTTTTTTAAATTTTCGCGTTGCATTATAACTACAATGTATCAATACGGGGATT
>CM032485.1:11419470-11454755 GCA_019059595.1 Marasmia exigua
CTATATTTGTATTGCAGAAGAGGGCCATCCGCTCCATATACAATCTTAGACCTCGCGATTCGCTAAAAGAATTATTTAAGAGCATTAACATCTTAACCGTAGCTTCTCAATATATTTAGACTGTATTTTGTACGTGCGAAAGAACATAGATATTTTTTCGAAAAAATCTGATTGTCATGGTTTTAACACTAGAAATAAACACAAGCTCGCGATTCCAAATCTGAAACTTCAAAAAATTAATAATTCATTTGTTGGTCTAAGTATTAAAATGTACAATAAGTTGCCACAAAATGTTATTGAGTTACCAACGCATAAATTTAATTCTCACGTGAATGCCTGTTTAATGAGTAAAGGATACTATAAGATTGTAGACTACCTAAATGATAAGGATTCATGGACATAATGACCTCCATGCCTGCACACTTGTAGCATTTTCATATATATTTACGGAAATTATTAATATTATATAATTACTCATTTTTAATAAATTAGGCTTAGCAGCATTTATTACTGTATAAAAATTGATTTATATTGATTATTCAATAATTGACAAGATGCTAACCACCTACTACTATTGTACACCTCGTCCTGCAGTTTGTTAGTGTTTGTATTAAGTAACTACTACTCTTTGTGACCTATGAGGGGAACCTAAGTAGTCATGCTCACTCAAATGTCTCTGAGGTGGTGGCGCTATGTGGCGGGTCATTACATTCCCTCTAATATGGTTGAGTGAGATGATGGCTGACACATACGTCATACTTGTGAACAGGTGCCACCTTTGGGGACTGGTCTGCTTCGGTTTACCTCATAATATTTATTTTATTAATATTTCCTTTATTTTATTTTGTGTAACAATTGAACTGTATGGCTTGGTATGATGATGACACAACATTGTATGAAAGTTTGGCGATTAAAAAGAGTAACTGGCGAGTTTCTTGCCGGATCTTCTCGACCAGAAACAACTTTCCGAGCCGGTGGTAGAATCGCATTATGTTTATTTATTTCTTTAGTATATTTTATGTATCAACATATTTACGTATTAACATGTAAATTATACATAAGTACTTATAAATAGTTTTAAGTCATTCAAATGTATGACGATTTGTAAGTGCTGTGTACAAGCTTATGCGAATAAAGAATTATTTGACTTTGACTTTGACTTTGCAATTGAGAGATGAGAGAAAGAATTAAAATGTATGTATTTAAGTATATATTTGTGTTCCTCTGTTGTCTCATATCTGTAACACAAGTGCTTAAGCTACTTAGTACAAAATCAGGGCAACGTATGAGATGTTGTGAAAATTAATTATTAAATTACAAAATTTCTTTGTTTGTTAACAGTTAAATTACAAGCGTGGGTGGGATTCTCCTGTAAAAGAATTACTTCGATATCTTATAAACAGATTTCACAGACGTTCCTGTGCGGTTGAGCAGATGTTACTTACTGCTAGGTGACACGCTTGCTCGTTTGCCGCTACGATCACGAAAAAAGATTTGCAATGTATCACGATTTCAAAGTCACACTTCTGGACTAGACCAAAAACGTTACATATAATCTTCATTTACATAATGAAATGCCTTACCTCCAACTTAATCCACTTATTTAATGTCGAAGGAACATCGCGACAGACCACCGAATACAAGGCAGCACGGTGTACTGGGTGCTTTGAATAAAAGACGAAAGAAAAATAAATCGATATTAAAGTAAAGACATCAAAGTTGTGCGGTACCCGTCTTCATAGTACAGGGGCGGTAACTGTTTTGGTTCATTATCTACAAGTCGGTTAAAAAAGCATCGATATCTACAAAACTTGACACTTATAATTCCGATAATCTTCGGCTATGGAGGCTAGTCTCAACCATTAGCCAAAGACACAGGACTTTATACCCCTTTATTACAAATCGTGAACTAAGGATAGTCTCAAAACTAAAATCGTGCGAGCTCCTTTTAACATTGCGAGCTAGAACGGGATGACATGACATTTAGTACGGTAATAACTTTAGATCCCGATTTAGAATAAGGTAGATAGTGAAAATATCAGTGCGCAACGAAGAGGAAAGCGCTTTGTACGCATTGAGGAATATTTACTATGAAAGGATAGATGTTCAATAAATGTGATTTCTTTCTTTCAATATCCTTTAAACGATGCACATCAATGATATAGTATTGGTAGGACAACAGTATGATGTAGTCTTACCAATACATCATAGATATAGAATATTTAGCCCTTAGAAATGAAATGAAAATATTAATTCAGAGCACAAACTGTGGTGGCCAAACTCAACCTAAGATCAAAGCCATGTGCGCAGAACATTTAAAGTGCATAAGCGTTTGCAGAACTGACATGAGTGCACTTTTTATTACTTACCCTCATATTTCAATGGAACACCAGCGTGGGGGGCTCGGGTGCAGGACCTAGGACTAAACATGTTTTTCGAAGCACAGCCATCTTTTACCCGACTGCCAACATCACTATACATTTCTTTCTATGCTCTCTAAACAAAATAGAAAAAGAGATGCGAACAAAGAATGTTTAGTAAGTTAAAGTAAAGTATCAGCCTATAAACTATCCCACTGCAGGGCTAAGGCCTCCATCATAGAAATCAAGTCATTGTTACTAAGAAGGCTTAATTACTACGTTGCCAAATGCCAAATGGATTGGTGATCACAAACCCGAGCTATGTTCGAAAAATTCGAAACATACTTATCGCTCGACCCTGGAATCGAACCCAGGACCCCGAGATCACGGCCCGGTACTTAAACCACTAGACCAACGGGGCGTTATTTTGCCTAGTTGCCTAGTCAACCTCATATAGACGGTATTGTTTAATAGTTAAAGTAATAAAGAATTTTAGGTTAAATAAAAATGTAATAGGAACCCACGAGCAAATAACAAGAAAGACAAAGGTACTTCTGTAAAAGTATCCAGCCTGTAGTCGACAAAAATGTATGTGTGCACGTACGTCGCCCAAGGCTCCGCCTGAAAACCAGCGCTGTAGCGACTTCGGCCACTGCAGCAAATGCTGAGGTTGAGCCTTGTTGGCTACAGAATTTGTCATACTTGTGTATTTATGTCACTCATTTTTGATTTGTGTTCTGTGGCCAATAAATAAATCTTTATCTTTAAAATAATTCTATTACATAACCATTTTCCTTTTCATCATTTTTTTTTCAACGACCTCCTGTACTAAAACAAGTTGGACGGAAAAATAAAGTCACCAAGTTTGTGCAAGAATGGGTTCCGTAGAACTTATAACTGGCAGGTACGGTCGGCTACAAAAGTAGCTGCACAGTTTTGATAGTATTGACTCTTATCTTGAGAAATAAGATAGGAGCCAAAAGCGGTTAGCTATTTTTGCAGAATCAATACCTAAAAGCTATTTATAGTATTACCACGAATTACCGAAGATTGTCCATCCTAACATTTCGCCAATATCACCTACATACAAAAAAAATACGCTAGGATTGTCTACTGTTGCTTATTGGAAAGCTTTATTTAGCGGGAATAATCCAAAAAAATCCTAAAAAATATGACGCACATGAGTATTTTTTTTTTGATAAATGGCAGACGAGCAGACTTCAAATTCTATGGATTGTGTACTACATGTGTACGTGTGCATTCTGTTGTTTCACTCAAACAATTGATTGACGCCATAAGTGGCCGCTTTTAGCGATATACCTAAGTGATTTCCGAGAGGCTGGAGCCTCGAATATTTTAAAAAGAGATCCGGTTTTTTTTATATTATGGCAGACAAACGAGCAGACGGCTCACCTGATGGTAAGTGAATTACAGCCGCCCATAGACATCTGCGACACACGGGGCATCACAGATGCGTTGCCGGCTCTTAAGGGAGGAATAAGCTCTTTTCTTCAAGATCACCAGATTCCATAGCTTTACTACGCGCGGTAGGAAGTGGCGTGAGAAGCGCACTATGGTGGAGTAAAATCCATCCTAGTGATGTGGGTGAAATTTGGAATTCTGGCGTGATGGTTTAGTTGATAACCACGTAAATCAATTGGTGTTACTAGTGTGCCTTACCGGACACCTTATAGCATGATCGAATGATTTTAATGACATCAAAACAGCAATACTTAGTCAATCCTTACCTCCTAACTAACACTATTTAGAACCTGACTTGAAAGACATCTCAACTGTCAGGTAGGTCAGAAACATAATCTGGAAATTGCGGTCTAATCACCCTTTGATATTAGACGTCTATGCTTATAATAGCTGGTTGGCTAGCGGTGCAACTAATGTATCTCTAATATGGTTGAGTGAAATGATGGCTGCCACATACGTCACACTTGTGAACAGGTGCCACCTTTGGGGACTGGTCCGCTTCGGTTTACCTCATATTTAGCTTTTAATTTGCTTCATTCTATTTTTTGTTGCATTAGACTGTATGACTTGGTATGAGGATAATAAACCATTGTAAAAAAGTTGGCGATTAAAAAGAGTAACTGGCGAGTTTCTTGCCGGATCTTCTCGACCAGAAACAACTTTCCGAGCCGGTGGTAGAATCGCATTATGTTTATTTACTTTTTTTAGTATATTTTAAAATATATATGTATTAACATGTAAATTATTACATAAGTACTTATAAATAGTTTTAAATTATTAAAATGTATGACGATTTGTAAGTGCTGTGTACAAGCCTATGCAAATAAAGAATTATTTGATTGATTGATTGATTGTACCTATTTGACTTTGTATGTATGTGTCGCAGTCGGATTATATAATCCGCCGTATACGATGGTTCAACGATTGGCAGGATTGATATTTGCCAATGAAGCGGCCCATGTTTAACCGCATCGTACTACATATTAGCTCTGAAAGTCGGTCCTTTGTTGATGTTTGAAAGTCGATTTTATTATTTTTTTTTTAAAATAATAGAAATTCTTTAATTACACCTGAAGATTGTTCATAAACAACGACATATTTGGTCCAAGGGTTGCGGGTTCGATCCCCGCTCAGTACAAACATTTATGTGTATGAACATGTCTGTTTGTATTGGTGTGGGTGTTTGTATGTATTATAAGTATGTATTTACAAAAGAAAAGTATTATGTGTATATATTTGTAATCCCACTGTTGATTCTGATATCCGTAACACAGGTGCTTGAGCTACCTATCTCGGAGTCAGTTCAATGTATGTGATGTTGTGAAATATTTATATTTATTTATATATTTACGTTTTCTTTGTTTAATTCACTCAAAACTTCGCAATAATAGCAACACATTTTCTGTAGCCATTTTTGTTGTAATATCAAACAGCGCCACGAGTGTAGAGAATCGGAACTAAAAACGGTCAAAGTGGCGGGTAAAACTTGTTTTATTACTTCATGGTCGGCCGTGTTCAATAACATATGACGCTGAATACATTCCAGCCGTATTTTATTATTTTTTGACGACCCGATTGGAACAGTGGTAGTGAACGCTGCCTCTGATACAAGGGTTGCGGGTTCGATCCCCGCACAGTACAAACATTTGTGTGCATGAACATGTTTGTTTGTATTGGTCTGGGTGTTTGCTATGTAATATAAGTATGTATTTACAAAAGAAAAGTATTATATGTATATATTTGTAATCCCACTGTTGATTCTGATATCCGTAACACAGGTGCTTGAGCTACCTATCTCGGAGTCAGATCAATGTATGTGATGTTGTGAAATATTTATTTATTTAATATTTATATTTTATTTATTTAATCGTTGAACCGCCGAATTCCAAAACGAACCTGTTTTTAATAACAGCTAGCCGTAATGTAATACGGCGGATTATACAATTGGACTGAGACATAATATGTAGATATCACTATGTTTCGTTAAGCTCTATTCATACTCATGCAATTAAGTCTTGTATTTGTCTTTTTGATGACTATTAATTACTATACTCTGTGATTTTTTGAATACCCGATAAAACTTCTCCACGGCATACTAAATGCAAACAAACATTTTTCCCCAAGAAACAGGGTCTTATCTCAATCAAAATTCTTTTTCCCATGCAAAAGTGATCAGCTGATTGATTCCAGGGAGATAGAGGTACCTCCTTTCACAATTCCACATTCGTGGCGTCTCATAAGCTACATAAATGAATAATCCGAAGGTCTAAAACATCTTTTTATATACCACGTTCGTGACGTCACATAAGCTACAATAACTATTAATCCCGCGGTACCCTAAAACTTCCTTTCATATACCCCCTTCGTGACGTCACATAAGCTGCAAAAATGAATGTTTCTACGCACGGTACCCTAAAAGAAAAAACCTTGAATCGATTCTAGACGAGTCAATACGGTTTGGTCGATGCCGAAAGAAAGCGTGACTAGGGAAGCATTCTTACAGATTGTCGTGGGACTTGACGACACGTCATTGCGGCAAAATGCCGGTTGATATTATGGTAATGGCGTCACAAAATAATTCAGTGGGACAAGGATATTATGGCTGAAAAATTAGTCTGTCAGAAGATGTTGTACTTACAGAATTCAGGGCGGAATACTTTTACTTAAAATTTTCTTCAGATGTTATCTTAGTATGTTTGTATCTCTAATTGTTTTAATGTTTAATCCCTAATTATTTTTATTTTAATTTACTTTTATTATATTACTATTTAGTTATTTCGAACGCCCTGTTGGTCTAGTGGTTTAAGTACCGGATCGTGATCCCGGGGTCCTGGCTTCGATTCTCAGGTCGAGCGAAAAGTATGTTCGGGTTTGTGATCACCAATCCGCATTTGGCAAGCCTGGTGATTAAGCCTAATCCCATCATAGTAGCGACGACTTGATTTCTATGATGGGGGCCTTTGCCCTGCAGTGGTACAGTATATAGGCTGATACTTTACTTTTAAGTTATTTGTAATTGCATGATATTATAATCATATTGTTTTTGTTCATTCCGGCGCCTCTCAAGAAAAGTCTCCGCAAAATACCAGCGCCATGGGACCTAGTGTGCCCGTGACAGATGCTGAGTGGAGATCTTTTTAAGTGCCTACATGATATACAATGTTTTTATAATATGATTTTTTTTATTCTTATTTTATATTTCATGAGAAATGCGCGATGATAGTGGATAAGAACGCGCCTTGCATTCGATTTCTCAGATGCAGTATTCGCCTCGTAGTTCGAATCCGAGCACCCACTGGATTTTTCTAATCTAATGCATATTTCCATAAGCCCTGCGGTGAGGGAAAACACTGTGAGGAAACCAGCACGTTTTTACGAGGCGTTAGAGAGTATTGAGACAAGGGCCAAGAGGCTAATTGGCGACGACGAGCTTGTGGGTAAGAGGCTACAAAGCCTTGAACACCGACGCAAGGTAGCAAGCTTATCGGTCTTCTATCGGATACATTTTGGAGAGTGCGCCACGGAACTATACTACACTACAATGCCATTGGAGCATCTCCGTTCTTCCACTACTCCACCAGGCAGACCCTCAATCGACACCGGTACATGGTAGAAATACCAAAAGTCCGCACAAAGAGGTTTGCTGAATCCTGTTTTCTTATTCGTACTGCGAAACAGTGGAATCAGTTGACTGAAGAGGTGTTCCCTAGTGGCTACAATTTGGGGGTTTTCAAAGCGCGAGTGAATAGGTATCTTCTAGGTAATCGTGCTACATCTTAGACCATATTATCACTTACCATCAGGTGAAATATGGTCAAACGCTTAGTACCTATCTACAGTAAAAATAAAAAAAAAAAAAGTTTCTCAAAAATTGTGGATACCTATTTTAAAATATTTGAGATAATAATTCTGACCAACTGGATCACGCGTGTGACCAACTGGATCACTCGTGTGATCCGGAAGAAAACTGGTGTTAATCAGCGTCTGTGCTGTGTTTCGCTTTCGTTGAGTGAGTGGGGCCACCAGAGGCCCAATCCGGGAAAATGTGGGCAGCGCACTTGTGACTCCACTGGTGGGCGGTACCATCAGGTGATTCATTTGCTCGCTCGTCACAAAACTAAAACGGCTCAGACGGCACCCGCCTTGGCTAGCCACTACGCTATTGAGTTTGTCATAAATACCATAAGGTTTATAAAAATTGTGTTTCTCAATATTTATTTCTCCAATAACAATATTATCTATTGGGATAAAAACTTACATCTCATCCCTACAAGGATCCTTAAACCAGAGTTTCCCAAACTTTTCTTAAATTATAGCGTAAAAACGAGCAGATGACTCATCTGATGGTAAGTGATTCGAAGCTCATAGATATCTGCAAAACATGAGGCATCACGACCAGGTAAAGTGGTATCACTCTGGTCTGGCAAGCCCATTCATACAAAATCGTAGTAGTAGTTCTCCCAGGGTTTCTTCGTTTGTTTTGATCAAGGTGATCAAGGTGATCACCTATGAAAATGAAAATAGTTTATCAATTTAGGTCCATACAGAACACTTATGAATGTCAAGATGTTTACAACTGGATCGGAATGTAGATTTCTGCCAAGGAGACATCAGCAAGAAACTAACTTGTTTTACAAAATTTCACCACTAACTTGAAAATAAAGTACAACATTTGTGTCACATAAAAAACCCAACCAACCTCACTTCCAATGAGGTGGATACACCAGATCAAGGGCAACTATGTGCTCTTTTTACAAGTGTACCCGGAAAGATGAAGACCGCGACGAATGGCGCCGAAATCATCAATCTTATGAACATTGGTTCGACCGTTCTTGAGTTGAGCTAAAACACATATCGCATTTATGATCAAATTCTAGAATCGATTCAATACTAGATTAGTCAGGCAAAACGTTTTTTACCCCATTCACTTCCTAACGTTGGTACCTACGATATCCACCTTTACTAGGGTGACCAGAAGCAGGGGCGTCTTTACCTATAGTGCACTTGAGCAACGAGAGCCCATCGCTACACACAGAGCCCCCACTGTAACGCTCCGTAAGGAGCACTCGCGAGTACTGATCACTATCCTCATCTTAACGTGTGATTCCCAGTTGCGTCCAATGCTGTCGCTTCGAAGCCCAGGGTACGCTTGGACCATGATATAGAATTCGGGATGTTTGATAATTACAATAAAGCGACTGCCCATAAGTAGTTGAACATGTTGTAACTATTAGAATAGTTATTTACGAGATTTCTACCATGTACCTTATTCTTGAGTTTCCGTATGTAATAACCGTAAAACTAAACAAAGTGTCATTTCGCGGCCAGATACTGTGAGTGTTGTATGTCGAGAACAGGTGCGGGAAAATAGTAAGCTAGTGAACAGTGGTACCGCAGGTGCGCGTAGTAAAAGACTGCGAAGGAGGGTAGACCGTTTTGTCTGCCAGTAACATCTTACCCGCAAAAACTTCAGTTACTCCGTGACCATGGCGCTTGCAACAGTGCCGTAATATCGGAATCTCAAAAATAAGGTACTTGGTAGAAATCTCGTAAATAACTATTCTAATAGTTACAACATGTTCAACTACTTATGGGCAGTCGCTTTATTGTAATTATCAAACATATATACAAGATAATTTTCATCATCATCATCAGCCCATTTATGTCCCCACTGCTCGGGCACTGGCCTCCCTCAATCACATGAGGGGTAATTGCCATACTCACCACGCTTGGCAGACGGGTTGGCGAGGGTTTTGATATAAATGCAGAGGTTTCCTTCTCTGGGTGCTGATGATCATGCCAGCAGCTTTACCTTAGTCGCCTTTTACGACACCTCTGTAAGAGTGAGAGTGGCTTATTCTACTCTGCCGTGGACCACACGGCTTTATATTTTATTCATAATTAATTAATGAAATACCTTTCCGTCTGCCGCGAGTGTTAAATTTTAGTATAATAGAACATGGTGACCGGGCCTCGGTGATGCAGTGGTTAGTAGGGCGTACTTTAAAGTGACGGCTGTGCAAGAGGTTCCGGGCTCGATCCTTTCGAGCTACCGAAAATTGGTACCTAAGTTTTCGGTAAGAAATTCTTAGTGTAGAACACGTTAAGCCGTTGGTCGTGCGCCCAATCCCTCTCCAGTCATGTCACGTTGAAAAATCTCTTAGAATGGAAATGGAATAGAGAGTGCACTTGTGTTTGCGCACACACTTGAGCACTATAATATATCCTGCGTACGTAACTGATTGTTACAATCGGAGGCCGTAGCCGTAATCAGTTGGAGGATATTCCGGGGACCGTAAGATATAGTTGGTAGACCACCAGTCCGCCGGGAGGCAGCTGGTGGCCCCGAAGAAATGATGTCTTGTATACGTAACTGGTTTATTATTGATAATGCAAATGCGATGGCATGATGTGAGAACATCTCCAAGGATAATTACTAGAGATGACTGACGTCATATCGTATCACATACGTGGTCAGATCTGCTGACATAGTGTACGTGACAGAGATAACGGTAGGCCTTGGAGATAATTCTTATCGTGCGAGCCGAGCTGCTACAGAGGATATACATGGTAACCCTAACCTCTAGCCTAGCTCGGTCACGTATAACCATCCTCTATAATGCCACCGGAACGGCTCGCGAGATTGGATTGAAATTACAGAAACAATTCTGATAAACAATCTTTATGTTTATTGTTGCCCTGGGAACACGAGACTATTCTCTATTGAAAAAGTAGAGTTGTTTTTATGTTATAGGTTGCAGACAAGCAGACGGATAGTACTATTAATAGGTGGTGAGGCTCTGAAGTCTGTGGACAAATGTTTACCTTGGACATATTCTTCCTTTAAACTATAAGTAATCAAGACGGGCATTAACACGATATGTATTATGTGATAAAACATTGCGTACTCACCATATTTTGCTCGACGTTTCGGCTACGTGCCAGTAGCCGTGGTCACGAGCGGTCTGGCGGAGCACGGCGTCGTCTGCTCCCCACACCCTCACATTTTCCGATATTAATTCGAAACGTCGAGCAAAATATGTGAGTACACAACGTTGTTTGTTTTTTTACATTCATCATCATCATCATCAGCCTATCGCAGTCCACTGCTGGACGTAGGCCTCTCCAATTGTTCGCCACTGTGATCTATCCATGGCTTCTCGCATCCAGCTCTTGCCAGCCATCCTGCGCAGATTGTCCCCCCACCTAGCCAGAGGGCGCCCTACATTACGTTTGCCAAGACGCGGTCTCCACTCTAGAACTCGTTTACCCCATCGGTTGTCGGTTCTGCGGCTAATATGGCCAGCCCACTGCCACTTAAGCTTGCTAATCCGGTGAGCAATGTCGATGACTCTGGTTCTCTGCCGGATCACCTCATTTCGGATTCGATCTCGGAGAGAGACGCCGAGCATTGCTCGTTCCATAGCCCGCTGAGCGACCTTTAACTTGTGGACCAGCCGTACCGTAAGTGTCCACGTTTTGGCTCCGTATGTCATGACGGGTAGGACGCACTGGTTGAAGACTTTTTTTTTACATTATGGCAGACAAATGAGCAGACGGCTCACCTGATGGTAAGTGAATTACCGTCGCCCATGGACATCAGCGACAAACGGGGCATCACAGATGCGTTGCCGGCTCTTAAGGGAGGAATAAGCTCTTTTCTTGAAGATCACCAGGTCGTATCTGTTCGGAAACACCATCGTTGGTAGCTGATTCCATAGTTTTACTACGCGCGGTAGGAAGTAGCGTGAGAAGCGCACTTAACCATGACTTACGGTGCCGAGATATGGACTCTCACAAAGGAGACTGTGCACAAAACTAGAGTTGCACAGAGGATCATGGAAAGAAAAATGCTGGGCATCAGACTCCAAGATCGAATCCGGAACTCTGAAATTCGTCGCAGGACTAAATTTCAAGACGTGGATTAAGAGTGATGGAACTAAAGTGAAATTGGACACTTGGCTCGGCGCGGTGATGGCAGGTAGAGTAAAATCCTATCTGAATGGTATCCTAGAACCGGCAGACGAATTCCGGATCTTTCAGTGTCACGATGGTTTTATGACATCACTAAAATCGTGGGGACTACATGAATCCGAGCGGCTCAAGACCGGGTACATTGGCGTAAAAGAAAGGAGGCCTATACTCAGCAGTGGGTACTACCGGACTGATGATGATGATGATAATGAGACGGAAAGTAAGCGAGTGTAGCCCTAGGACACCTGCAACAACATTTGTACCTATCACAAGTGCACAGCCAACCTTTAAAAATTTTCGCCCCAGATTGAACCTCCGGTACCCTATGACTGTAAATTTTTTCGCGAGTGTCCAAAGTTTCACAGTGCCATACAGTTCCTTGGCCGTGTGGTCCCCGGCAGAGTAGAATAGGCCACTCTCACTCTTACCGAGGTGTCGTAAAAGGCGACTAAGGTAAATCTGCTGGCATGATCATCAGCACCCAGAGAAGGAAAACTTTGCATTTATATCTAAACCCTCGCCAACCCGTCTGCCAAGCGTGGCGAGTATGGCAATTACCCTCATGTGATTGAGGGAGGCCCGTGCCCCAGCAGTGGGGACTTAAATGGGCTGATGATGATACAACTGCAACTTAAATGTGTGACACATTTAAGTTGCATAAGGAACTGTATCACTTTTAGTTATAAGTACTAGCATAAGTCTACTTATTAAAGCTCTTATGTTGCGCACAATCCTTTATAATACAACATACTCGAATAAATCAAACGGCAATCGATTTCAACACGATTAGATTGATCGACAATCGAGATTTGTGTCCAATCGATGTTTCCGCCGGTGATTAATTGAAGCGGGCTAATTGATTTTCCTATATTCTACACCACCAAGTACTATATACGGGGGCTCTATATACACGTCATATGTTTCCGTGCATCAACGTGGAAACATAATGACGTGTAATTAACATTATCTAACAGGCGTAGAGTTACCTGAGCTATTTAATAAAATAACACATCAGTTTACGGTCTTATTCATAAATCTTTGTTAAACCTTTGCTAACTAAAACGGTGTTTTAAAGCAGTATTTATTCTATTTTCGCAAATTTTGTATGTTTTTTTTATATATAATATAATAGGTGGCAAACGAGCAGACGGATCACCTGATGGTAAGCGATTACCGCCGCCCATGGACACCCGCGACACCAGTGGATTCAGAAGTTTCTGCCAACCTCTAAAGCCCCCTTTCCTCCGGATTGGGTCTCCGGTGCCCCCACTAACGCAACGAAACACAGCAATGTGCGGCTTCACAAAGGGTTTCTGTCTTTCCGTGGTAGCACTCCGATCAAGCAGGCCCATTCAAGCCGTGGGCGTGGCTCTCCCACGGTTCAAAAAGGGTACCTACTGGAGTTCGTATTCGGAGGAAAAGGCGGCTTGTGACTCCACTGCTGCTGCGGATGTCTGTGAGCGGTAAACGCTTACCATCAGGACATCCGTCTAGATGTCTAACACCTATCACATAAAAACCCGCGCCCAAGCATTCATGTATCGTTCCATCCATCGTGAATAATGCCGCAATGGAACGCGGAACTTATTCTAAATATACCCCCACAAATTCCGA
The DNA here is from genome assembly GCA_019059595.1 of Marasmia exigua. Classification (NCBI taxonomy): domain Eukaryota; kingdom Metazoa; phylum Arthropoda; class Insecta; order Lepidoptera; family Crambidae; genus Marasmia; species Marasmia exigua. The sequence goes on from CM032485.1 coordinate 11,432,901, forward strand.
AAGACATTAGCCAGATTTTCCATTTCCGACGTTCTCTTTGAACCATCAGTCATAAAGATCTGGTGCCTGTGACCCAGACGGGACTCGCTGGCATTACGTTGCGTGGAGCGTAAACGTGCTGGGAAAGCTTATGCGCTAGAGTGTTACAGGCATCATTCCAAATCGGACTTTTTGTTACTGTACTTAAAAACGTGTGAAAATTCCGCTAGATGGCATAGATGGATATTATTTATTGCACAAAAACAAAATGCAAGTATGGTACAACAACAACAGACAGTACAATATTGTTATATGCATATTGTTGGAATGAGTTTCTTTTGTGTGATAAGTGGCGAGCAGACAGATCACCTGATTGTGAGCCGCCGCTCATTGACACTCGATTTTCTTACTAAATACACACTACTTTACAGGCATTGGTTAGTTCATAAAATTGACATTGAGATATATCGCGGCAATATAAAGCTATATTCTTGTATAAAATAGATAGACCACATCCTACAATCTGCTATCTAGCTTCCACACACGGCAATTCACCAGTGTAATAAACCTTCAATTCATTAGTTGCAGGTTTATTGCACTGTTTGTTACTCAATAGCCTTAGTGTGGCTTCGGTATGTTTGATAGAAATTAGAATATTTTTTAACAACCCCTTCAACATAGGTATCAAATAAAAGGGCTTGATAAGTAGAACACAATTGACTAAGAACATTTTAAATCCAAGATGGCTGCCTCCAAAAATTGTCTTAATAATAATAACGCGTGGTAAAATTAACTCTTCGACATCAGTGTCAGGAAGAGCCGACTTTCTGTATTTTGACTGGTAGTATGTGATCACCGCCCATGGAAAGATCTCCAGAGTGATATTTTTAGAGTTCTAGGAACCCAATAAAACGTAGAGCCTTAGAGTTTTTTTTAATATTTATTAGACACTTCCTGAAGTTCCCAATTTAAGCTACTGACTGCAGCCGGTGTTCAGAAGATGTATTAGTAGGTCATGTAATGTTGAGCTAAATTGCCGATACGCTATTCGACTTGAATTTTTTAAACCTCCATACTTTTCACAAAGACTCGCGTTGCCCGTGGAAATGTTAGACCTATGTTCATAATATGGCCTTTTGCACGTACGATGCACGTACACATGGCGTCACAAAAAGTTTTTAAACTTTGGACCGTCCGTCTGAGACACAAGTGCTATTTTCGCGCTGCGGGGGATAACTCACCTGACACCTTCTGTACATTTCGTCCTGCAATTTTCAGCTTTTTATCAGAGTTGCTTTAAATTAACGTAACAGCTTTTTGGGTTCTACTCATTTTTTCTGTTTGTGTACGTCTTTGTAAATATTTGTTTCGAAGTTTTGAAAATCTTCAGATGGTATTGTGCCAAATACCAAAAGTTATACCAACTAATATAATTACGAAAAGTTTTTATTTCTGATTCTGCGCCATACAAAAACTTTTCTCTCTTTTATCGTAAACCTAGACCATTACTAACAAAGCACTGTTAAAAAAGTAGATAAGTTTGAGATGCGATCAATTTCTCTAGCGAAGCTTTGAATCAGTTTTTTAATAGAGAAATAGTTCAATAAGGTAATGTATCAGCCTATATGTAGGTATACCGTCCCACTGTAAAGGCCTTATCATATAAATCAAGTTATCGCTACAAAGATAGGATAAGGCTTAAACAACACGCTTGCCTAATGCGGATTGGTGATCACAAACCCGAGCTATGTTATCCATGTTCGAGAACACATCCCGAAGTTACCCCAAAACGTGTTAATAAAATGAAATTAGTTTTATACTATAGAATACCTACTTACCAATAGTGCCAATAGAAACTTGCTAGCTTGATAATTGCAAGGATTCATTATACGATTTCAAATATATCTTCAGTGAATAATGAAAATTTAGCCAAGGATTTCAGGTACACATAAGACGTGTGTAAATCTTTACTGAAAAGACTCAGTGATCAGACTCAGCCAAATGATACACTGTTCCGAATCTCTATCTATCTATATATCTCACTCCGAATGCATCATTCGACTCAAATGGATCTCAAGTCCGAGTGAACCAAATGATCCGAATATGAGCTGAATGAAACCCATGTCGAGAAAGCTCTCTTAATCAGCCAGGGGTACGGATCAGACGAACGATCGCGCACTCTGACAATCCACGAAGCCCAGGGACAGACGATCGAGAACGTTACGATAGTCAGAACAACTCCCAAACAGTCCCATCTCCTGCAAAGTTTCCCACACGCGGTGGTAGCCATCTCCAGACACACAAGAACTTGTGTATATTATACAGATAACGCCACTAACGACGCCACAGCGCGCCTAATATCCATGGCATCGAAGGCTACCATCGAAAAAATAACCGAGTACAACCTCAAAATGGCGATCCGCCGTGGCGATGACGCGGTTAGGGACAAGCTTGCAAATAAAACACAAATTATTAACATACCCCAAAACCCCCCCTCTGAGATCTTTAACTACATAAAATCACCAAACCCCCTACCCCAAAAAAACAAAATTATGACAGTACATTTTATGCATCTTACTAACATTAACCATGCACGACTGCCTTAACTTAAGATTGTTATAATAATTTAATTTAGTTTAATTTTATCGCGGAGCAAATTTCATAATTATTTTGTAACACTTAAAAAACGAGCACAATAAAGGCACGGAACCAGTGTCCGTGGAATTTGATTAGAATTAAAAAAAAATATGAGCAGAATGATCCGATTGAGCTGAATGATCCGAGTGAGCCGAATGATCAGAATGAGCTAAATGATCCGAGTGAGCCGAATGATCCGAATGAGTGGAATGAATCACGGATCTATCTGAGAGTCGATGTTCCAAATGCAGCGTTTCACTGTTCCGCATCTCAGCACTGTTCCAGATGCAAATTTTCCAATCTTTTGAAAGATACTTTTTTGCCAGGTCTAGTAGACATTGCATACTACTGTCCTCGACTTAGCGTGTAATTCTTGGTTCCTGGCGTCCAAAGCTCTGGAGCCAGGGGTACGCTTGGACCATGATTCAGAATTTAAGGAGTCTGGTAATTACAATGAAGCGACTGCCGTCTGACATTTGCAACTCTTTAACAGGGGAACCAGACCTACTGAATAATGGTTACACATTACAGAAACTATTCGAAACGTGAAGGTTTCCTTACGATGTTTTCCCTCACCGTTGAGCTAATGGTGGAAATACGCACATAGCAGTCCAGTCAAATTAGACTCAATTAGTATTCCAGTTTGCAATAATATTCCCAACAAGCTGGATTTTCGTGCTGGACTTTTGACATATAATTATGTAATGAGTAATGACGTATTCAAGGCATGCACAAAAATCCAGCTTGTTGGAAATTAATGCAAACTGGAATGTCCAATTTGACTGGACTATCATCATCATCATCATCATCAGCAACCCACACTCGTCCACTGCTGGACATAGGTCTCCCCTAATGCACGCTACTGCTCCCGATTTTCGGCCACTCTCATCCAGCCCACACCAGCCAGCCTTCGAATGTCATCATCCCATCTTGTCGCAGGGCGTCCTACACTACGCTTACCGAGTCGCGGTCTCCACTCAAGGACTTTACGGCTCCAACGGCTGTCAGTTCTGCGGCTAATATGACCAGCCCAGACTGGACTATAGATTTGAAAAATTCAGAGGTGCATGCTCGGATGGTTCGAATCCAAGCATGGAAGCATGGAAGGCGCGTTCTGAACCACTGATGTACCATCGCTCATTGTATACTACTCTATAGTGTCAAAAACATTGTCATTCATGGATTATTTTAGTAGCACCGAACAGTGAAAAGTAGATTTTCTGGCTTCGAATCACAAAACGGTAGGTCCATTGAATAATTAGAAGACTACTTAAATCCGAGTATCAGAATTAATGAGATCCGCAGAAGAACTAAGGTCACAGACACAGCCTAAAGGATTGCATGCCTCAAGTGGCAGTGGGCAGGGCAAATAGCGAGGAGAACAGACGGCCGTTGGGGCGGAAAGGTCCTCGAGTGGAGGCCACGTACAGGAAGTCGCAGCGGTGGCAGGCCTCCTACAAGGTGGACCGACGATCTGGTGAAGATGGCGCGAATCCATTGGATGCGGGCGGCACTGGACCAATATGTGTGGAGAACATTGGGGGAGGCCTATGTCCAGCAGTGGACGTCTATTGGCTGAAATGATGATGATGATGATAAAATCCGAGGCATTTCATCACTGTAAACTCCTTCATTGTGACCTCGGAGCAATTACACAGGAGAATGCATGTCAGTGGCCCACGTAACTTCGTTAGGCAAGGAGCTGTGGAGCAGGATGTCCTTGCATTGCTTTTGTACACACATGCAATGTATAAGTATGTTCAATATCCTGCAATCAAATAATCTTTACCTATGAAATCTTATAGACACAAGATGTATAACTCATTTAATAAGCAAAATGTCACCATACTATATTTTTTTTCAATTTGATTTGATTTTTGTTCATATTAAATAGAGATCAGATATTTTTGGAATTCATGCATGCCTCGAGTGGCAATTGGCAGGGCACATAGCGAGGAGAACAGACGGCCGTTGGGGCGGAAAGGTCCTCGAGTGGAGGCCACGTACAGGAAGTCGCAGCCGTGGCAGGCCCCCCACAAGGTGGACCGCCGATCTGGTGAAGATCGCGGGAATCCATTGGATGCTGGCGGCACAGGACAGATCTATGTGGAGAACATTGGGGGAGGCCTATGTCCAGCAGTGGACGTCTATTGGCTGAAATGATGATGATGAGATATTTTTGTATAAGTGATACAAAAAAAATCTTGTAAATTACCCTTTTTTACTTGGCAGAATTGTAATTTTTATCAACAATAACTTATTAACAAAAAATAAAATCTGAAAAACTATCTTACACGTTCCTAAACGTTGTCCATTAAAGCACAGTTAATTATGAAGTGATAAAATTAAAAGTTATTTTACAAATTAAAAAAGTTCTAAGAAAATCGCCATACAAAACGCCAATTTCACAGGTAATAAAGGTCGCAGCCATCTGGTTAAATTAGCCATCTATGCCGGTTAACGCCGGCTGAATGATGAAATGGCTGAAGAACAACTTGTCATGTCGTTAACGTTTAACCAGATGAATGAACATTTGTCGCCACCATCATCCAAATGAATACCTAGGCCGATAGTTGTTTAAACTAAGATCAAACATGCAGACGACGTACTTTTATTTGTCACTTCCATGTTTAGAGGCTATTTGGATAATTATACTTCAATTTGCTTATAATTCAACACACAAAAACATCGACGTAAAATCGATATAGTATGAATCAACTTGGCTGAGTTTTCAATCAATAACCTCGAATGGGCCAACTTTCAATACGCCAAGCCATCAAACGTTAAGTGATTTTATTTCCAACAACTATCGGCCAAGGCATCCTAGAATTCAAGAATTGAACAGGAGTTGGTCTCCATGGCCGAAACCGGCTGAACTCCATCATCATTCTTAATTAATTTAATTCAAATAATGTAATTGGTATTTGCCGTGTTATATGAATTCAAATAAATAAATCATCTAGAGTTGAATGTGTTTTATACTGCACGTCTATAATGAACCATACGACAAAAAAACATTTTCCGAAATGAACAAATCGTAAAATTCTTCCATGTACAATCCAAAATGAATGAAGAATCTATTTATTTCAACTTCCCGCAGTTAAATATTAACTTCGTGCAGAAATCTTCATCCATTTCAAGTTTACTGCCACAAAATGTATAAACAGAATCTCGATTCATTATGTGGTACCATAACTGGCCCCTAATTCAGTCCATTCAACAACAATTAATAACCATACCCAGCAGAACGTGGAAGTTTATCAACCAAAAATTAAGGCAAATTAATTAATATCAAGCCGCCGATCTCGCTTTAAACACAATTATTAAATGGTTAATTATTTTCTTTCGCCTTCTGATTTCGGGAACCGTTACAGTGTAAATATTAGCAATGGCTGAACTCCACTACCAAAAAAATTAAATGCATGCCAAGATGCATGCGAGTTAAAAGCCTGCTCTCGCCAGGGTCATTTTACTTAGTACTTTTCTCTTTAGTATGGGAAAAATAGTTATAAATAAATAATAATAATAAATATTTCACAACATCACACACATTGATCTGGCTCCGAGATAGTTAGCTCAAGCAACTGCGTTACGGATATCAGAACCAACAGCGGAATTACAATGTTCACCGATTTTCGTTAGATGGGGCTTGTAAATAGCAGATGTACGAGTAGCTATAAAAAGCAATCAGGCAGATGGTTCGGCGTTGTTTCGGTAGATGTCACTATGTATTTTTACATCCCGTTATTAAATCAATGACCTCAAGCCGCCTGCCCACATTAGCAATTTTAAAAAAGTACGAAAATAAATCTGAGGTCCAGAAGGGAATATGGAGTAAGGGAATTTCGTTAAATAGCAAAAATAAATAAATAAATATTTCACAACATCACATACATTGATCTGACTCCGAGATAGGTAGCTCAAGCACCTGTGTTACGAATATCAGAATCAACAGTGGGATTACAAATATATACATATAATACTTTTCTTTTACTTTTTTTTAATATTTCTGATATTCTATTTAATCTGATTTTCGAAGGTGGGCGTTCTTCGTAGCCGTTGAGTATCGGTCGGTTTCCTCTAGATGGCGTAAGCATTGGCAAGCCGACTGATGCCTCTATCTCAGTATATATAACACTATGGCTTTCGCTTCGCCTTGACTCGCCATCAAACCAACACATTTAGGTTTATAGACTAACTTTTCCGGGTGCTTTCTACAAACGTGGCTAGGCCCAGTCTCATTTGAGCCTAGCGGCTTCTAGATATAATGAAAAAAAAACAAACCAGGACCGTGAGTTCCATTCCTTAGCTATCCGCATTATAAGTGTGGAAGCAAATCGCTTCGAAAAGTGTACCACATAAGGATGAAAGCGCACGCCGCGCCCTGGAGCCCAATTCACGTGCTCGTGACATTTATTTTCATACGACATACCTATATCACTAAAACATAGTTTTTTTGTATGGTTTTCAAGTGATATCCGCCATGTTCTCAAAATATCACAAGCACGAGAATTGGGCTCCTGTCGTCCGATAATGGACTAGGCTGCTATTTTTTTTTTTAATTAGGCGTTCGCACAATGTCTATAGCCTTCATTGCCACTCTTTGATTTCTACTGGAATGTATGCTGTGGAACCACGGAGGCAGAAATGCTGCGTGTTTCAGGCTAAAATTACTCATAACAAATTAATGGAATCTGGGCATAATAATTACGGTTGCACTCCCTTCTGGCGTGGCGAAATATTTTAATTAGGTTGTCGGACTCGCCGTAAGAGCTAGGCTCGGGAACATAGGCGTATGGGATTTGGACGGCCATATGCGATAAGGAACAGTTATCAATTAGCAATTTGTGGTAATGGTTTATTACTAAATTATTATTTTTTTAGTGTGATAGGTGGCAGACGAGCAGACGGATCACCTGATGATAAGCGAGTGCCGCCGCCCATGGACACCCGCGACACCAGTGGAGTCACAAATGCGCTGCCATAATTTAAACCCCCTTTCCCCCGCATTGGCCTCCGGTACCCTCACTCACGCAGCGAAATACAGCACAATGCTGCTTTGCGTCGGTTTTCTGTAAGGCCGTGGTATAATTCCGGTCGAGCCGGTCCATTCATGCCGAAGCGTGGCTCTCCCACGGTAAAAATTATGTAATTATGAAAAAAATATGAAATACTCATAGGGAATAGCTAACCGAAATTTAAATTCAACTCAATTGAAACTTTATCTCAGTGTCTCGTGAAAGATAAAGTAGATACTAACATCCACACATCAAAGTATACACAACTGTCAAATTTCTACAGTTGATTCTCACCTTAATGTCAAACACGTTTGGTTCAATTTGACAGATGGTGGTAACTTGACGCGTGGCTGGCTGTACAGATAAGGCATCGTGTTGTTTACCAATGAAATGGACTGATTCCAATGGAATGAAAAAGGACTAATTCTTTTTAGAAAATTAGAAGAATTTAGAATTGGCCACAGATAAATAGACCCTTTCAGCGCAGTTGTTTGAGCGCTAGCTAAGACACAAGGGTCGCGCATATATGCTGTCGCGGGTTCGATTTTCCGTAACAACACAAATGTTTGTTGATAAAACACTGATATTTATGTTGACTCTGCATGGTTTACGTGGTACCTTTGTTGTTCTGGTATCCCCTTGTATATACTATCTTGACTAAGTAATTAGTATATGATACTTTACAAGTTTGGGACCAGGACAAATGAATGTGATGTTGCCTAAATTTTTATTAGATTTATTTATACATTTTTATTAACATGTGAATGTTGTCTTTCCCCAAGCTCATCTTAGCGTGTAATTCCTAGTTGCGTCCAAAGCTGTCGCTATGATTTAGGATTCGGGAAGTTTTGTAATTACAATGAATGAAATGTCGTCTGTCTCCAATGGATGAATAAATGAATGAGTGAATAAATGAATGGATAAATAAATGAATGAATAAATGAATGAATAAATAAATGGATAAATGAATGAAAAAATAAATTTATGAATAAATTAATAAATAAATGAATGAACAGAGGAATGAATAAATGAATGAATAATTGAATGAATAAATGAATAAATAAATGAATGAATGAATAAATGATGGAATAAATGAATAAATAAATGAATGAATAAATAAATAAATAAATGAATGAATAAATAAATAATGAATGAATGAATAAATGAATGAATAAATGAATGAATAAATGAATGAATATATGAATGTATAAATGAATGAATAAATTAATTAATAAATGAAAATAAATGAATGGATAAATGAATGAATAAATGAATAAATAAATGAATGAATAAATAAATGAATGAATAAATAAATGAATAAGTGAATTAATAATTGAATTAATAAATTAATGAATACATTAATTAATGAATAAAGGAATTAGTGAATTAAGATCTGACTAAGATCTGTACATTTTGTGCAATAAAGTGTATCTATCTATATACTTTTATTGCACTCATAATAAAGTATGAAACCCTATCTCATAAAAAATGCTAATTCTGGGGGCTGTCAAAAACATCAAAATTGAAAAATATTAACTAAAACTTCTACGTGGCTCATGTTGCATACGCGTGTCGCGGAGTGCGGCGCTCACTAATTTGTAATTACGTGTTTAGCCGCGCCAGCAGCCTGCTTGCCGGTAGGCCCGCCACACCCTCCACGCGAAGCAAGCTATCTATACTGTTTATATTTTTGTTTTTCAGCATAAATAAGTTACTCTATGGTTTATAAAGAGGTAAATCCTACAGACAACGGCAACGCTTATAGTTAATCCGAAAACACGAAACGCTTGCGAGATGTAATCGAAACCTAGCGCCATCTATTGGTATAAAGTGGAACTAATGTCCTGAAACGAAGTGAGGGCACTCTTAGATTAATACAATGATTTAATCTAAGGTCCACTAACAGTGGGAGAGCCACGCTTCGGAATGAATGGGCCGGCTTGACCGAAGTTATACCAAGTCCTCACAGAATACCGGCGTGAAGCAGTGCATGCGCTGTGTTTCGCTGCGTGGGTGAGGGTACCGGAGGCCCAATCCAGGGGATTGCAACACCAGTGGTGTCACAAGCGCACTTGTGCGCATATGTTTGGTCGCAGATTACTTGCCATTTATGAACCGATTTTTATTTTTAGATGATTATTTTTTAGTTGGAAAGTAGGATATCAGGATCTGATGATGGGATCCTGAAAAAATTGAGGGGAACTCAAATTTTAAAGGAACACCTAATGTTTTTGTATCTTTTTTCAAAACTGCACCAGTATTACGCCTGACTGTATTAATTTTGTGGCTCTGCTAATGATGGAAGGTCAACTCCTCAACGGTAAGGTGCTAAAGGATAACTCTTTCAATACTATACTCACAATTAGTTTTTTAGTTATGCGGCTCTGCTGATAATGGAAGGTCAACTCCTCAACGGTAAGGTGCTAAAGGATAACTCTTTCAATACTATACTCACAATTAGTTTTTTAGTTATGCGGCTCTGCTGATAATGGAAGGTCAACTCCTCAACGGTAAGGTGTTAAAGGATAACTCTTTCAATACTATACTCACAATTAGTTTTTTAGTTATGCGGCTCTGCTGATAATGGAAGGGTCAAACTCCTCAACGGTAAGGTGTTAAAGGATAACTCTTTCAATACTATACTCACAATTAGTTTTTTAGTTATGCGGCTCTGCTGATAATGGAAGGTCAACTCCTCAAACGGTAAGGTGCTAAACATAACTCTTTCAATACTATACTCACATTAGTTTTTTAGTTATGCGGCTCTGCTGATAATGGAAGGTCAACTCCTCAACGGTAAGGTGCTTAAAGGATAACTCTTTCAATACTATACTCACAATTAGTTTTTTAGTTATGCGGCTCTGCTGATTAATGGGAAGGTCAACTCCTCAACGGTAAGGTGTTAAAGGATAAACTCTTTCAATACTATACTCACAATTAGTTTTTTAGTTATGCGGCTCTGCTGATAATGGAAGGTCAACTCCTCAACGGTAAGGTGTTAAAGGATAACTCTTTCAATACTATACTCACAATTAGTTTGTTAGTTATGCGGCTCTGCTGATAATGGAAGGTCAACTCCTCAACGGTAAGGTGTTTAAAGGATAACTCTTTCAATACTATACTCACAATTAGTTTTTTAGTTATGCGGCTCTGCTGATAATGGAAGGTCAACTCCTCAACGGTAAGGTGTTAAAGGATAACTCTTTCAATACTATACTCACAATTAGTTTTTTAGTTATGCGGCTCTGCTGATAATGGAAGGTCAACTCCTCAACGGTAAGGTGTTAAAGGATAACTCTTTCAATACTATACTCACAATTAATTTTTTAGTTATTTGGCGAGAGTGTAAGAGGGGGGGGGGGGGGGCAAAAAATGAGACACTAAACAAGGTTTTACCGAAGTCGGCGCCTAAACCTTGTTGAGTAATTGAATGTTGTATTAAATTACAAGATAGTATTGGGCGCCGACTCGGTAACACCTTTTCTCGAGTGTGCTGTTATAAAATGTTATTTGAAGGGTATAAAGTGTTAGAAATATTATTTTACACCTTTTAGTTCGTGGTTTCTAAGGCGGTTTTTTTTTCACAGGAAATTTTGTGAAAACAATGTGAAAATTGTGCTACTAAGAGTTTGCGTACACCCTAATAGCACCCGTAATAAATTGCCAACGGTTTTTTTTTCCAATTTCACGTAACAAAAGCGCGGGCAATTTATTTTCAGAAATGAATGCTAATACATGAACTGACCAGCTTTAGGGTTCATTAGTGTCCCTGTGTTTGACGTGGCTCCAATTAGAAGTGGCGTGCCATGACGTGTTGGTCTAGAAAAAGGAGGCTTTTGTAAGGTGGTAAAGGGAGCCTTACCACCTTAAAAAAGGATCCTTTATGTGATAGGTGGCAGACGAGCAGATTTACTTCCCCCCTTGCCCCCGGATTCGGCCCCCGGTACCATCACTTACGTAGCTAGACACAGCACAGTGCTGCTTCACGCCGGTTTTCTGTGACTCTGTTCGAGTCATGCCGAAGCCCACTCATGCCGAAGCGTGGCTCTCCCACGGTCGAATATTCGAGAACTAATGACAACAAATGAAAGTACATACAAAGAACAGGAGTTTAATAAGGTATTTGACTTCTTTTTTTTTATTTTTGTAATCAAAAGACCTCTTAATGATAGAAACGTCGTTGAAAGAATTACTTTATTCTCATTTAAACTACCTGAGATATCACAACTTTAAAATCACATTCATTCACATTCACCTCTGACACAGGTGCTTATGCACCTAATAGAGGAAGTCGACACCAATTTTGTACAGAAATTTGTGAACTGAATAAATATTATTTTATTATTTTTATTACATTATTTTGGGCAAACCCAAAACGCTCCATACAAATGGCTACTAAGATGTGACGTCACACATAGGTATTTTGTATGCATTTCATTTGAATTTTTTTATGGTAGCTATAACAAATGTTTCGTTTATGTCAATGATTCTATTATAATAGTAGGTGAAAATTGTATGGATTATTCAATGGTATAATATTTTTTTAATAATTTCATACTTTTTAAATGGAATTGCCCATGAATCTTTGAATGACCATAAAACCGGCTAGGCGTTATATTTTTAATTGAGATTTTTTGCTATTGGCCCATATTTACCTATATTTGATAAAATATTTAAATATTTGTAAAATCTCGAGCTTAATCAAATACCATATTTTCGTGACGTGATATTTTGTCATCATACGATATGTATCGCAAAAATATATTTTTTTTCTTTTTTATTTTTATGGTTTTCATGCGACATCGGACATGATTTTACATAATATCGTAAATCCCGAGAATTGGGCACGAGATAAATTTGAACGCTAAGATCGTTTTCTTGCTGACTGTATCTAGTTATACGTACAGTCAGTCATACGAGATCGGAACAATGACAACTACTTTGTCAAAGCACCTACGGAACCATTTAACATAATCGCGGCTTGCTCTCTACGTGACTTTTAAGTCAGGTCCCGTGGGTGTAAAAATATTAGGTCCACTTTGTCAGGCTTTAAATAAGTGCCTTAAAAAAAAGAATCGTTTATCGTCACTTACATATACGAGCAAGCGTGTTTATTTTAGGAAAAATCACAGTTAACAAAATGTGAAGTTATCGCACCTGATTGATCTACATACTCCCTGCAGCTGAATTCTTACATCGAACCACACGCAAGCGATTGTCAGTCCATCCTCATCATAACTATAATTAATCACATATTTTGATTATTAAACATCGTGTACTCACATATTTTGCTCGACGTTTCGGCTACGTTACAGCAGCCGTGGTCAGGAACGGACACACGATGTTGTATCACATAATAAATATTGTGTTAATTCCCGTCTTGATTAATTATAGTTATAATGCAACGCGAAAATCTAAAAAACCATCCTCATCATCTCGATGAATGGCGGTCTTATATGTAATGGATAAGTCTTCTGTCATCATCATCAGCCCATTTAAGTCCCCACTGCTGGGGCACGGGCCTCCCTCAATCACATGAGGGGTAATTGACATACTCACCACGCTTGGCAGACGGGTTGGCGAGGGTTTTGATATAAATGCAGAGTTTTCCTTCTCTGGGTGCTGATGATCATGCCAGCAGCTTTACCTTAGTCGCCTTTTACGACACCTCGGTAAGAGTGAGGGTGGCCTATTCTACTCTGCCGGGGACCACACGGCAAGTCTTCTGTATTGCATATTAATATTTATATTTCTTCTAACGCAAAGGCGTCACCCAAGGTCCAGCCTGAAACCAGCGCTGCAGCTGTTGCTTGCGGCAGTTGCAGCATATGCTGAGGCTGAGCCTGGTTGGCCGCAACTTTTATGCTCTGTACCGTATTTTTTTTTGTTTTATGTATTCCATCACGAACTAAAAAAATTGGCAGTTACTATTTCTGCCGCACCATCAAGAAATGGAACTCCTTGCCTCCTTCCTCCTCCCTTTTTTTTTGCTCTTATCGTAAAAATGTTGCTTGGAAATGTGCTTTGTATTTTATATTTATTTATTTTAATATATATTCTTTCACTATTTTTATGCGCGTTTTCGTTCGTCTGTCACAATCACATAAAAAAAACACCACGAAAATATGAAATCCGTTACACAATTTACTACCTACATCAAGTTAATGTAATGTTTTTTTTATTATTACATGTAAGAATTACCTAGCATGGGTAGCTTCGGCTTACATCTTTTACTAAACACTGAAAATTTTCTTCAATATGGTCGAATGCTTCCCCCAAGTTATAAAAAAATTCCAAAACGTAACCTAAACGCTTTCCTCTCCCATTCCTAACCAGATTATACACAATAACTTTATACGTCCCATAGAATTTTATTGCCTTGATTTGAATTTCAACAAAAATATGTGTTGATATAAAGTGTTCGGTACCCAGAGGGAATTTATATCCTTTATTAGAGACCCTTAGGTACAGTGACCATATATTAGGACATCTAGTGATGGACAACAAGTCCAAGATTGTTGAGGATTTGCTCAAAAAACCCTCAATCTTTTTTACGTTTAAAATAAGTCAGAGCTATCAGACCTGTCAGACCAAAATAATTTGTTGAAAATTTTGTACGAAATTGTAAATTCAATGTCTTTTCTTCATAATCATCAAGCAGTACCGGTGCGAGTCCAAAATAAAGGTATATACTTAAAATATTATTATCCTAAGGATACATATCTTTGGGGTACTCCACTAGTTTGGACTTCAATAAAGTATCTTGTCTGAAAAATAAAAAGTAATATTAAAATCGCTTATACAAAAACTCATGGCAGTGGTGTTGTGTCATTCATAAATTAATGATCGATATTAATAATAATAATATCCTCCAACCGATTACGGCTACGGCGGCCAATCTCAACGATCAGCAATGTACGCAGGATATATTATAGTGCTCAAGTGTGTGCGCAAACACAAGTGCACTCTCTATTCCCTTGCCCTCATATTCCGATACTAGTGTGACACGACCGGATCAGGTGCAGGACCATCGGCTTAACGTGCTTTCCGAGACACGGGGGTACAAGACCGCCAACTTCCAGACTCCAGGCTGACACTGAGAATTTCTTAACAATACTGGTCGAATTGAGAACCTCCTCCTTTTTTGAAGTCGGTTGAGAATAACTCTGGTAGAAATTTGGCCCGACCCAGGGATCGAACCCGAGTTAAACATGCAAAGTTGCATTCGAATGAGATTAATGCTTTAGAAAACTTGCGATTGCCGCTGCCCATAAACACCCGCGACACCAGTGGAGTCGCACGTTCAAACAACCCTTTCCCCTGGGCCTCCGGTACCCTCACTCACAAATCGAAACACAGCACAGTGCTGCTTTACGCTGATTTTCTGTGAGGCCATCACTCCGGTCGAGCAGGCCCATTCATGCCGAAGCGTTGCTTACCATCAGGTGATCCGTCTGCTCGTCTGCCACCTATCACATAAAAAAACAGAAGTGCGAAGTGTTACCCCTCCAATCATAGTCCCCTGGTCACCCTACCCTTAGGGTTGTAAGTTTGTAGTACCGGAAGGGATGCGCTTAAGGCATGTGTCCACTGTTAGTTGAGTTATGGGGGTTTTTTGAGTCTTAATATATAGATTGAATGTGGATAGTAAAGGGTGCTTTCTTTTTAGGATCGCTTGACCTTTAATGTCACCTGGTGGTAGAGCCGATTCAAGCGGGTGCCTCTGGATTTGGATATTTTGTGAATTCACTGGAAAATAACAAAATTAATACATACCTATCATAGACACAGACATACGCAAGCATACCACACGCGCACACATACACGCACACACACTGTCATACTCATACACACACAAACACGCACACATAAATACACACACATAAATTCACACACGCACACACACGCACGCACACACGCGGCCACACGTGTGGTTCCTTTTGATTAGTTTAGATAAAGATAAAGATAAAAAATTCTTTATTCAATTTAGGTCCACACAGAACACCTATAAATGTCAAAATAGGTACATAATATCTACCGCTGGTTTGGAATGTCGATTTCTACTGAGAAGACACCAGCAAGAAACTCAGTAGTTACTCTTTTCAAATATTGATGATGTTACAGAGTTTCAATCGAGAAAAAAAAATACAATTATGAAAGTTAATAGACTACTATGAATAACAACTCAAAATTTAATCAATTAACTTGACAAGAATCCTTATCATTAAAATAGTCTTGTACACTATAGTAACCTTTCTTCATTAGGCAGGTTTTAGTATGAGACTTAAACTTATCCAGTGATAGGTTAATGACATTTTGTGGTAGCTTATTAAATATCTTAATACTTAAGCCAACAAACGAAAAGTTTAGCGATATTAGTTATTTATGAAATAGCGGAGCTTCTTAACACAGGCTTAAGCTTAAAAAGAAGCTCCAGCGCAATTATTCTTAGTTGTAAAACATTGTTAATGACAATAAACTATTTTTGTTTTTTTTTATTATTGAGTTAGTTGATTTTCTTTCCTTTGGAAAATAGCCAGCCGCAGTTGTGAGAATGTAAATAGATAGATACTCATTGACACAGATTGCACAAAATGATTACAGAACTTAATGCTATTGTCATATAATTATCTTATTTTTATCTACGAAATTCTTGTTTTTAACGGCAATAACGGTATATCTACATCCTTTAGTAAGCAAAAATTATATTTATTTGTATTTTGATATAAGACTTTATTTTAAGGTTTATTTTAAATTTAGATCAGATATTATTTGTGATGCAAAATAAAACCTTTGACCAATATTTGAGTACTGAAAGCTGTACAGTTGACTTCAAAAGCATTAAAACAACTGTTGAGGATGAAATATGAGCCGTCTACCTAACGTCCGTGGCAGCGGCACTACAACAGAGATAATGGGACTCTCCTTTGGCGGCAACTAGTGAAACACCAATAACACATTCACAAATTTAATATTATGATAACTAAAAACAACCTTTCTTGTGGTACAGTCAACTGCAAAAATATGTATACACTTTAGGACGTTGTCACAATATATAATATAAGAAAGTAGACCTCTACTTTCTTATACGTAAGTATTGTGACAAGGTCCTAAAGTGTATACATATTTTTGGAATTGACTGTACTCTGAATACACTGACATAAGAAAGAAATAAAAAAGAACATCTTATAAAAAACTAACAATTTCAAATATATAAAAAAGAACACATAAATAGGAGGTCCGTCGCCAACAACAATGTTACACAATCGGAGTCAATTCCAAAATAATCTTTGACCAATATTTGTGTGATGAAAACTGTACAGTTGTCTTCGAAATCAATCAAAACGACGTTACACAATTAGAGTAGATTCCAAAATAAATAGAAGCTACGCAATCGGAGTGGCTTCCAAAATTAGGAATCTTTTGAGTCAAGATTCAATTCGAATAGGATCACTCAAGTGAAGACGATTCTTTACTTTTAAACTGAAAGTTATAATATGAAAGGATCAGTTTAAGAGCCTGCTCAACATAGGTATGGTCTGCTCAAACTGCATAAAATTTTATTGTTTCGCACTTCTTCTGAATAGTAATGCTGCTATGTTGATATTATCATTTTTATAGAACCGGTTGAGCTGATCTGCTTTGAGAAAGATGCTTTTATTATGAACCAAAGTTGTTTAGAAGAATTAAAGTTGTTTAGAAAAAATAAAATAAATATTTCACAACGTCACATACATTGATCTGACTCCGAGATAGGTAACTCAAGCACCTGTGTTACAGATATCAGAACCAACAGTGGGATTACAAATATATACATATAATACTTTTCTTTTGTTAATACATACTTATAATACAATTATGGGAAAAGGGCAGGAGGATGATGAATACATAGAAAACACCCAGACCAATACAAACAGACATGTTCATGCACACAAATGTTTGTACTGTGCGGGGATCGGACCCGCAAACCACTGTTCCAAACGGGGTCGTCACACACACACACACACACACACACGTCACAGCGATAGGTGGCAGACGAGCAGACGGATCACCTGATGGTAAACAATTGCCGCCGCCCATAGACACCCGAAACAACCTTTAATCCCTCCTTTTCTCCCGGATTGGGCCTTCAGTCAGCTCTGCGCACGCAGCGAAACAGCACAGAGCTGCTTCACGCTGGTTTTCTGTGGGCATGTTGTATCATCCCTGTCAAGCCGGCCCATTCCTATTCAATTCCCGGGTCGAGCGAAAAGTATGTTTCGATTTTTTTGGACATAGCTCGGGTTTGTGATCACCAATCCGCATTTGGCAAGCGTGGTGATTAAGCCTAATCCCATCATAGTAGCGATAACTTGATTGCTATGATGGAGGCCTTTGCCCTGCAGTGCATGAGACAGTTTATAGGCTGATTAAAAAATAACCTGGCTCGCCAACACACACACACACACCGTGGGGCACCGTTGGACACGTCCGTCCCTCTTAATCTGTCATTATTCTATGGACCATACTACATACATACATATGGACTGTTGCCAACTCGCGGCATGTGCGCTCGATATTGGTAATACACTACACTCGGGTTCTTCTGATAGAGATTTGCGAAGGTCAGGCGGCAACCGCTTTATTTTAATTACCAGACTCCCCAAATCCGTAAACGTACTCCTGGCGCCAAAGTGACAGTTTTAGACACAACCGGGAATTTCACGACATTTTTCTAAATGAACCTACAACTTCTAAGTACATATGCAAATAATTAATATACACGGGAAAAAAGGCGGTTATTTTTCTACCTCCTCCACTGATCATCATTACCACACGAGTGAGTGAGTAAAAAGTATCAATCAGCCTTTAAACTGTCTCACTACA
Source organism: Marasmia exigua (assembly GCA_019059595.1). NCBI lineage: Eukaryota > Metazoa > Arthropoda > Insecta > Lepidoptera > Crambidae > Marasmia > Marasmia exigua. The sequence continues at coordinate 11,451,401 of CM032485.1, forward strand.
GGGTAAAGGCCTCCATCAGAGAAATCCAGTTATCGCTATTATGATGGGATCAGGCATAATTACTACGCTTGCCTAATGCGGATTGGTGATCACACCCGAGCAATGTTCGAAAAATTTGAAACATACTTTTTGCTCGTCCCGGGAATCGGACCCAGGGCCCCGAGATCACGGCCCGGACTTAAACCACTAGACCAACAGGGTCTCGGTGAGTAGTACTTAGGTATGTTGTATAAATGGGGCAGGAAAAAGTGAGTTGAAAGTGTGCACAGTAGAGATAGAATGAATCAGTGAAGTAGCTAAACACCTGCTTATTTCTATGATGGCCGTAAAAACAATTATATTTTATTTACAGTTTCTAATTTGACGCCTCCTGTATCCTTTGGAAGCCGTTTGGCTCCCATAGCATTCCGCCACTTCTCGCTGCTGACCAGGTATATCAATATGGTCTACAGTCCAGAACATTTTGGATCTAATAGAGTCCTAAAACCCACGATTGTTTTTAGAGTGGTATCGACAGAATCTATAGGTCGATAAATCGCAAAACACCCGCGTTTTATTGATGATTTAGGCTATTTTACTACCTACTTACTTCAATAAGTTACTATATATTGGCAAAGTATTTTCGAGTGAAGCCATTTTAATTATTGTTAGCCTGTACTGTCCTACTTCAGGGCAAAGGCCGCCCTACCCACCTTCCAACGTTTTTGGTCACGAGCCACAGTCGTCCAATCCTTTAAGGCGGGCATCAAATTCGTCCCTACACCGTTTTCTCGGCCTGCCGCGTGGTCTCTTCTTATTTTATCATCCATTCTGTGGTGATTTTCGCCCAAAAATTATCCAGCATGCGGACGTAACCAGCCCAATCCCATTTTAGCTGAGCTGCTTTTCGTGAGAAGTCAGTTATGAGTGTGAGAGTGAGTTCTGGAGCGGAGAATAGTGTTGCGTATGCTAGGTGCATGGATGGACCAGGGTGGAGTCATATTATTAAAAAAAATAGTTCCTCACTGTCACTTCCTCTGCACTGGGGGTGAGTATTTCGGCAACGGCAGCCGAGACATTCATTTAATTCCAACAACTCGATTACGGGCGAACTGACGAAGTTATCTTGCGATCTCACGTGGAGCCGCACCAAAATAATCATATTTTCAACGTTCCACCGTGAACTTGTGGACGTGGGTGAAGTACAAGCAAGGAAGTAACCGCTGCACTGCTCAAATTAACTTTATTAAATTGTTCATCATCACCTAAAACGAGGCCGTGTGGTGCCCGGTAGAGTAGAATAGGCCACCCTCACTCTTACCGAGGTGTCGTAAAAGGCGACTAAGGTAAAGCTGCTGGCATGATCATCAGCACCCAGAGAAGGAAAACTCTGCATTTATATCAAAACCCTCGCCAACCCGTCTGCCAAGCGTGGTGAGTATGGCAATTACCCCTCATGTGATTGAGGGAGGCCCGTGCCCCAGCAGTGGGGACTTAAATGGGCTGATGATGATGATGAACTAAAACAAACAAAACATACACTAACATACTTACACATTTAGACAACACAAACTTTATTAATTGGGAGATTCACCAAGTAAGCTAGATTAAATTGTTACTTCAGGAAAAATATGGTACATTTATTTCAATATGCATAAAGACATTCCGTTAGTTTGATTGACGTCTTTGAGTGCGGCAGTCAGTAAACATTTAGACGTCAACTTTAACTAAACAATTAAATGTTAGTTAATTAATATCCTCCAACCGATTCGGTAAAGTGCTCAAGTGTGTGCGCAATCCCAACAGCGCTATCAGTAACCTTACCTTATATTGCGATGGTACACCAAATTGATACGACGAGGGATCGAATAGGCGCAAGACCAACGGCTTAATGTGCTTTCCCAAGCAAGGGGGTACAAGATAGCCAAATTCCAAACTTGGTGTTGACACTGAGAATTTTTCATCGTTTTAACCTTGGGAGAGGCGAGCTTAAGCATGAATGGGCCGGCTCAACTGGGGTGATAGCACGGCCTCACAGAAGATCAGCGTGCAACAGCTCCTGGGCTGAGTTTCGCAAGTGAGGGTACCGGATGCCGGAAAGGAGTAAAAAGGTTGGTTGACTCCGTTAGTGTTGCATGTCTATGAGCTGCGGGAATTGATTATCATCAGGTGATTCATTTGCTCCTCTGCCTGTTGTCACTTTAAAGACTCAGTGAGTAAGAATGCCTTCCATACGGGGGTGATTTGATTTCGATCATGTTGCTTTCGTTGTATATATGCTGTAATACCTAATCTTAAGTGTTCATACTTTATTTTGAATGCAATAAAAGTATATTCATTCATTTATTCGTTCATGCCTTTGGATTTTTCAAATCTTTGTCCGTATTTTTACCATCAGCAACATCGTAAGGAACGTTGCACGTTCGGATACCTATTTTCTCAAACATCGTCGTCGACGTCTATTGGCTTTTTTAGAAAGGCAAAGTGCTTTTTTAGAAATATCAACAAATATGCTGAAAAAATGATCCGATCCACACATAAATATGAAAAGTTGTTCCGTTTTATATGAAACAAATTATATGTATAGAACAACTATCTTTACTATCATAATTTTCGTAACAATGAGCAGTTTTCCAGTAGGCATTTATAAATTTCCCAGTGATTCGCTAGATGGCGCAATCAGTCCCTGTAAATGTTAGGTGTGGTATGATATTTCATGTGGACCCTAATTTATGGGAAATTGTTTTAGGTTTTTTACAATTAATATCTTAATACTTCGCAGTTAATATGTATATTTAGTGCTATGTACATTTTAAATGACAGAGAGTGATTCAAAAAGAAACTTTTCATAAACAAGTAAAATATGTATTTTACTTGTTTACTTTTTATATCTATTTCTTATGGGTAAAATAAGTTAAATATGGCCGGACCGTAAATGCTGATGATGTTGGTTTATCAAATATTTCCTATATATCATAGACAAAAAAGGAACTTTTAATTGATAGTAACAAGTAGCGTCATTCTGGTTGATGCTTTTAAAACCACCCGAAAATACCTACTGAAAAACTGCCCATTAAAATTGGTTTTTCAAATGCATCTAATAATACCAAATTACCATATATTATATACTGGTAACTTATTGTGACATTGGTCGCCCCCCTGTCATTTTCACTAAGGGCCTTGAATTCTTACGTCACAATACACCAACACCAGTTTGTAACAGGCCATTGTCAATACAAAAAACGTTGTTTTAAAAATTTTGTACAAGAGAAGTTGTCTTATTATTTCTCACGGTTTACTACATATGACGTAGGAAGTCACGTAACTTCGACCAAAATAGCAATAATAGGCAAATTATCGGGAAGCTAATTTAATT
>CM032485.1:11454855-11491587 GCA_019059595.1 Marasmia exigua
ATGATGATAGATGACATTACGTTGGATTGAAAGAATTGTTTTTGGTTACCTATCGAAACATTTTTGTCTACAAACATCCAACACAAAATATAAAATAAGTGAATAGATTTTTTAGCCAAACGTAATTATATTCACGTCACTAGGTTCTCTCCACTGGTCCCTTTGTCGTCGCCGCACACCTCTTTAATATTTTATGAAGTGTCCCTTTACCCTCTTATCCTATGTTATTTGAAATGTACTGTTGTCGATTTCAGGCGATGACCGTTGGTTAGGCAATTCGCCCACTTGTATAGAGTGGGACATGTAGCTTGTCGTGGTAAAATTCCTCAAACCGGGGGATTACAGGCTACGGCGGCCAATCTTAACGATCATCTACATAACGCATGATACATTATAGTGATCAAGTTGTGTGCGCAAACTCTCTATCTCGTATTCTCGTTATTCTCATATCCGATGGGGATAACCAGTGGTGAAAAACCGCAGAATGATCGGGCGCAGGACCATCGTTTTCGCTAAGAAGCCGCAATCAGCATATCATCAGCCAGTTACGCAGGATTTATTATATTGTCCGAGTGTGTACGCAAACAGAAATGCCTCTATTATTCCCTTGCCCTCATATTCCGATTGGTGACGGCCAACGTTACACGAGCAGAGAGGGATTGGCTGCAGGACCAATGGCTTAACGTGCTTTTTCAAGACATGGTGGTACAAGACCGCCAAACTTCCAGACCCGGGCTGACAGTAAGAATTGGTTTACCGATCTCTTAGGTACACATTTTTGGCCTGACCCGGGGATCGACCTTAACCTCTTCGCAGCCGTCGATTTTTGAGTGCGACCCCACTAACCACTACTCACCCGAGGCCGCCAAAGAGTTTTTGTTCGTGGTAATGTTTCTATTGAGCGTTTCCGGGGGTAGTGATGGTATGAGTTAAGGGCATCACCAAGTGGTCGATCACCAGGTCAGCTGCGCAGACCAGAGACCTTACCATGGTTTGAAATATTTCTCGCTTTCCAAAACTATTGCTCTGTCCTCTTTCACATTCAGACCACATGAAAGGCAAAGCGATAGTTTTTCGATAGCGAGAACAGTTTTTCCACTCATGGTTAGGGGTACAGAATCAAGTCCGCACTAGTGCGTTTTTTGCTTACCGAGTGTCTCAGTGAGAGTGTTCCAGCTCGTATGAATGGCCCAGCTCGAGCGGAGTGATACCACGGCCTCATAGAAAACTGGTTTAAGGTGGTAGGTGTATTGTGACTTCACTGGTGTCGCGGGTGTCCATGGGCGGACGGCGATCGTCTTACCATCAGGTGTTTCGTCTGCTCGTATGCACCATACCATATAACCACGTGGTAGATTCACTAGTCAGCTTGGCATAACCCAGTAACCCTGTGGGATCAAATTCTCGTGCTCGTAATATTTATTTTCATACGACATATATCATTAAAATATAGTTTTTTTTGTATGTGTCATATCCGCCATGTTTTCCAATATAAGAGGCACGAGAATGTGGGCTCCTTTCGCAACTAGTGCTTTGCTTACGAGTGTATCAGTGTAAGAGGTTTTCGACGCTTCGGCAGATGGGCCGCCTCGACTGATGATACCACGGCCTCACAGAAAAAAGAAACGGTTCAAATAATGCAGCGTAGATGCGTGTCATGGGCGGTCGGCCAATAGCTTTACTATCCAGATCCGTTCTGCTCGTCTGCCACCTATCCATTGAAAAATCTGCAGTCCGGCGACAATAGCGCCGAATCACACCTAGATCAAATCGTGAATCCGCAATGAGGACCACGACGGACGATCCATAAACGGTAGGTATGGCTTAAATCAGAGAACGCACCAATGTCTATTTCCAATTTTAATGTGCGTATGTCTACCGCGTATGCTTCGCCTATAAGAACAAACAAACATTTATTTGCACAAACTCTGTTTTCGCCGGATGTTCATTGGCGGCGTTGATTTACTGTTCTATAAGTGACCCGCTTGCTCTGTTGCGCCTCTAGACTAAAAAAGGTCTCCAAAGTTAAAAAATTTTAATCATTCACCGTCCGCTAGTGCGGTTACCATACACCTCAAGAAGGCGTTTGTTTTTCTTATCTTCCTCCTCATCTTAGCGCCATAATTCCGGTTGCGTCAAATTTGCCCCTCTGGAGCTCGCGTACACTTAGATTCAGGATTCAAGATTTGGGGTAGTAATTACAATGAGCAGACTGACGTCTGAACCTCACAACCTTTTAACAGGGGACCAGACCAAACTGAATCCTGGTTACTCGTTTCAGAAACTATCCGAAACGTGCATGTTTCCTTACGCGTTTCTTTTCACTGCCGAGCTAGAATGGTAGAAACACAATTTACCATTTTGGTAGCGCTTTTTTGGCGCAAGTATTTGTGTTTTAGAAAATGAATGATGGTAAAAACCTCAACATCATTTTCAAAGGTACCTATCTAAATACCCCACACGTATGGGTTAGAATGAAAAACCATGGTGAGTTTCAGTTCAAGTATGGAGACCCCCCATTTTTTTTATTTTTTTCCAATTTTTGTGTAAAAACTTCGTAATGCGTTAAAATACATCTTATTTACCAAGTTTTAATAGTATAGTTCTTATAGTTTCGGAGAAAAGTGGCTATGACATACGGACGGACGGACAGACGGACAGACATGACGAGTCTATAAGGGTTCCGTTTTTTGGCATTTGGCTACGGATCCTAAAAAGGAGGTACGTCGCCACCAGGTTTGAAAAACTAGATGTTCATGCTTGGGTTTCGAACCCTCACCCCCCGTCATGAAAGCTGTGATCTTATTCACATAAGCTACCAACGCTCGCCCTCATCATCATCATCTCATCAGCAACCCAAACTCGTCCCACTGCTGGACATAGGTCTCCCTAATGCACGCACTGCTCCCGATTTTTCGGCCACTCTCATCCAGCCCACACCAGCCGCACCTCGTATGTCATCATCACACACCCAAATTCTTGTTCGCAGGGTACGCTCGCACCAGTTAGATAAAATCCTAAAAACTAATAATTTTCTGTGAGAAGTGCTCACACAACAATTTCTAGTTTTATTTCATTGTTCCCCATTTAGTGATTAACTCAATTTTGGGTTCACTTAACGTTCATTAATTTATATCAGACCATTAGTTTTTATTAATTCATTAACGTGTTTTGGACTTCATTGTATGGAAAATCGTTCGTTTATTTTCCCATTTTCTTGGGAAATGGAGTTTTTGAGCTCTGTTTGATTTATTAGGTGTTTCTAAGACATTGCGAATGATGAAGTCATTGTGGAAAACCTAATCTTTTACATTTTCCTGTGTGACCCTGTCAAATCCTAATATAATTTAAATGTTCTAGCTCAAAACGAGGAATATTCATCTCTAATTACATTCTATTTTTTTGTTTCCATTTTCAAGATACACAAAACATTCATATTAATTATTGTTTAAGCGTAAAGAAAATTCTACGGAAAAGCAAACCGCCTTCAAAAACACGAAGCTAAAGTGTAAAATATATTTTTAACACTTTTCTACACTTCAAATGTTATTTTAATGGTTTTTTTTCCGAGTTTTTTTTTTCATGCGTTTAGTGTCCTCATTTGTTGTATGTACAGTATTCGCAGATTTATCTTTTTGACTCTTTACCTTTGAAGAATTACCTTCCATCAGCAGAGCCACAAAATTGATAAATCCTGCGTAAATACCGTTGGCAATTTAAATATATAAAAAAGTACAAAAAACATTACGTGTGCCTTTAAATTTAAAAAGGTTCTCCTTAATTTTTCCCCAGGATCTCTAATCAATCCTGATATCCTTATCAGGGTACCATTCCGAGACTTCTTATTTCCAATTAAAATTAATCATCTACATCGTTTATAAATGGCAAAGTATCGGCGAACAAACATAAAAAACATACATCATCAGCCTATCGCAGTCCACTGCTGACGTAGCCTCTCCAATTGTTCGCGACTGTGGATACTATCCATGGCTTCCCGATCCAGCTTACTGCCAGCCATCCTGCGCAGATTCGTCCCCCCACCTACCAGAGGGCGGCCCTACTTACGTTTGCCAATACCGGTCTCCACTCGTTTTACCGCCCTCGTTTCGGTTCTGCGGCTAATATGGCCAGCCCACTGCCACTTAGCTTGCTAATCCGGTGAGGCAAAAAAATATACACCTAGCAGAATTATTATCGGTGGATTGACACTTTATTTATAAGTAATAGATGATTACGTCACCATTTAGCATATCAAACTATACTAGTTTTGTTCATAATGTAATCATTTATACCATTTATAGAGGTAAAATCTATTGATATCGACAATTCTTATATGCACAACCGTAAAGGCGACATGCCTATCAATCGACCCCCAGTGCCTCTGTTGGTACGAATAATAACTAAAACCAAATCTAGGTGCCTCCCGGAAACGAGGTGTACTTAAATGTGGAACTAATACAACTATTCAATCCTTCCTTTTCGTCGTAACCGTAGTTCGAGTAAAAAAAGATTTTTGTTTAAACCATACTGCGAAACAAAAACCTCTTAGGCACAGCAGATCCCTCCGGCGAGATATTATGTCTGCGACCCCAGCCATTAGTCAAGGCAAACATACTTGTGTTAGCCTTGTTGATGTTAGTGCTAATCTGACCGCTTGGATACATTGAGCAAAGTTAGGGTTTAAGAGTGTCGTGAAAATTCGCTGCGTGAATTGGTTCAGCAAGATTTTTTAGTGGGGGCTCCGTAGCCAATGGGCAAAAACGGAATCCCTTATAGATTCGTCATGTCTGCCTGTCCTCTATTCGTCACTGTCTGTCTGTCCGTCTGTCCGGCTGTCCATTTGTCCATCTCTCCGTCTGTCCGTCCCGTCCGTAGTGTATGTATTATGTATGTATGGCACTTTTTTCCGAAACTATAAGAACTATACTATTTAAAAAATGTATTTTGTTAACCGTATTACGATTTTTACACAAAAATAGGAAAAAAAATCTTTAAGGGGTTCCCTATACTTCAAATAAATAATAAATATTTCACAACATTCCATACATTGACATAAACTCGAGATAGGTAGCTCAAGCACCTTTGGTAACTGATATCAGAACAACAGTGGGATACAAATAAATACATATAATACTTTTCTTTGTATACGACTTATAATCAATAGGAACAACCCAACCAATACAAACAAACATGTTCATACACACAACTGATTTGTACTATGCGGGTATCGACCCTGCAACCCTTGACCAAGGTAGCGTTCACTACCACTGTTCCAAACTGGTTGTCTTAACGGGGTACTTATAACTAAATTTCTTCTATTTTTTTTTTCATTAAACACTACGGGTATCTATGATAGGTGAAAAACTATATAACGAAAATTTGTTTGAACTAGATCTAGTTATAGGTTTTTTTTAATACGTTATAAACCTTAAGCTGCAATTTACTTCCATATATCTTTGCTTGATGCTACGGACCTTTTCATGGCGAGTCCGACTCGCACTTGGCCATTTTTAAAGTAAAAGTATTAGTTTTTTGTGAGCCATGTATATGTAGATTAAAAACGCGCTTACCGCTACATGGGATCATGGTTTAAAATTCAGAGCGTGACCTAGATTTTTCAATCTACGTGCATCATCTTCCTCCTGCCCTCCTTCCGACGTCTTTTTTCCATACGTCCCTGTCATTCGTCATCGAATCAGTCCTTTTCCCATCATATCTTTCTTCACATAATCATCTAATCTCTCCTCGGCCGTCCTCTATTCAAATTCAAATTATTTATTTGTGAATACAAAAGTGACCAGATGTTACATGGTGGTATATTATAATATTTGCTCTCCGTGATCTGCCTTGTGCGTACCAATAATAAACTATTAAAAGATTAGAAAGTAATAAAATAAATTTATTCATATTTTTTATAACCCTAGTAAAATTTAAAATGCGATTTCTATCTTAATAGTTACACAACATCACATACATTGATCTGACTTTCTGAGATGGGAGGTAGCTCAATCACTGTGTTACGGATTCAGAATCAACAGTGGATTTAGGAAATATATACATATATTACAATGATTGTTCTAAGACCCCTTTTTTACGTGATAGGTTGGCAGACGAGCAGACGGTCACCTGTTACTAAGTCGATTGCCGCCGCCACATGGACACCCGCGTGACAACCAGTACTTTTCCCACGGACTGGGCCGCGGGCACCCATTACTTACGCAGCGAAACACAGCACAGCAGAGTTTCGGCTTCACGACCGGTTTATTCTGTGAGCCCGTCCTTCCGTCGAGCCGACCCATTCATGTCGTAGCGTGAGCTTTCCCCTACGATCAAATCTTACATTTACGCTCATCCTCTTTTGGTCTCAAATCTATGAGCATACTTCAACACAAAATAATAAAATAAGTGAATAGATTTTTTAGCCAAAACGTAATTTAATATTCGACGTCACTAGGGTCTCTCCACTGGTCACACTTTGTCGTCGCCGCACCCTCTTTAATATTTTATGAGTGTCCTTTAACCTCTTATCCTATGTTATTTGAAATTACTGTTGTCGATTTCAGGCATGACCGTTGGTTAGGCAATTCGCCCACTTGTATAGAGTGGGACATGTATCTTGTCGTGGTAATATCCTCCAACCGATTACGGCTACGGCGGCCAATCTTAACGATCAGCCATATACGCAGGATACATTATAGTGATCAAGTGTGTGCGCAAACACAGGTGCACTCTCTATTCTCTTACCCTCATATTCCGATGAGATACCAGTGTGAAACGACCGGAGATGGATCGGGCGCAGGACCATCGATTTCGGCTAAGGCAGCCAATCACATATCTATCAGCCACTTACGCAGGATTTATTATTAGTGTCCGAGTGTGTGCGCAAACACAAGTGCACTCTTTATTCCCTTGCCCTCATATTCCGATGGGACACCAGCGTGACACGACCAGAGAGGGATTGGGCGCAGGACCAACGGCTTAACGTGCTTTCCAAGACATGGTGGTACAAGACCGCCAACTTCCAGACTCCGGGCTGACAGTAAGAAATGGTTACCGATCTCTTAGGTACACATTTTTGCCTTACCCGGGGATCGAACCCGTAACCTCTTGCGCAGCGCGACGCTTTTGAGTGCGACCCACTAACCACTACTCCACCGAGGCAGCCAACGTTCTTGTCGTGGTAATGTTTGTATGGAGCGTTCGTAGTGATGGTATGAGTTAAGGGCATAAACCACGTGGTAGATCACCAGGTCAGTTGCGCAGACCAGAGACCTTACCATGAGTTTGAAAATACTATCCTCGCTATCCAAAACTATTGCTCTGTCTCTTTCACATGCACCACAATGAAAGGGACAAAGCGATAGTTTTCGATAGCGAGAACAGTTTTTCAAACTCATGGTAAGGGTACACATCAAGTCCGCAACTAGTGCTTTGCTTACGAATGTACTCAGTGAAGAGTGTGCCACGCCTCGGCATGAATGGGCCTGCTCGAGCGGAGTGATACCGCGGCCTCATAGAAAACTGGTTTAAGGATGGGAGCGTAATTGTGACTCCACTGATGTCGCGGGGTGTCCATGGGCGGCGGCAATCGCTTACCATCAGGTGATCCGTCTGGCTCGTATGCCACCATACCACATAAACCACGTGGTAGATCACAAGTCAGCTGGGCAGACCAGACCTGGAGATCATTCTCGTACTCGTGATATTTATTTTCATACGACATATATCACTAAATATAGTTTTTTTGTATGGTTTTCATGTGATATCCGCCATGTTTTCAGAATTAATGAGCACGAGAATTGGGCTCCAAGTCCGTAACTAGTGCTTTGCTTACGAGTGTACTTAGTGAAGAGTGGTCGACGCTTCGGCAGGAATGGGCTGGCTCGACCGGAGTGATACCACGGCCTCACAGAAAACCGGTTTAAATAATGACAGCGTGTCCATGGGCGGCGACAATAGCTTACTATCAGATCCGTCTGCTCGTCTGCCACCTATCACATTAAAAAAAAGCTGCAGTCCGCGACAAATAGCACCCGAATTATCAAGATCATCGTGATCCGCAATGATGACCACGACAGACGATCAATACGGTAAGTAGTGGCTTAAATCTGAGAACGCACCTCTCTATTTTCCAAATTAATGTGCGTATTTCTACCATTTGCTCGCCCTATAAGAACAAACAAATATTATGTGCTTCGTGTTATGTGCTTTGGTGTTTTCGTGGATGTTCATGGGCGGCGTTGATTACTTTCTATCTACAAGTGACCCGCTTGCTCATTTGTCGCCTCTAGCATAAAAAAGGTCTCCAAAGGTTAAAAATTGAATCAGTTGTCGTCGCTAGTGCCTTGCCCCTTCACCTCAAGATGACGTTTTTTTTTCTTATCTTCTCCTCATCTTAGCGCATAATTCACGTTGCGTCCAAATTTGCCCCTCTGGAGCTCGCGGTACAACTTAGATCAGGATTCAAGATTTGGGGTAGTAATTACAATGAAGCGACTGCCGTCTGACCTTTCACAACCTTTCAACAGGGGACCAGACCAACTGTATCATGGTTACTCATTTCAGAACTATCCGAACGTGCAGGTTCCTCACGGACGTTTCTTTCACCCGCCGAGCTAAATTGATAGACACACAATTTACCAACTTTGGGAGCGGCTTTTGCGCAAAGTATTGTGTTAAGAAAATAAATGATGTTAAAAACCTCAACATCATTTTTTAAAAGACCTTATCCATATACCCCACACGATAGGTTTGATGAAAAAAAAATTTTTGAGTTTCAGGTTCAAGTATATAGAACCCCCTATTTTTTTTTACTTTTCCAATTTTTGTGTAAAAATCATAATGCGGTTAAATACATCTATTTACCAAGTTTAATAGTATAGTTTCTTATAGTTTCGGAGAAAAGTGGCTATGACATACGGACGGACGGACAGACATGACGAATCTATAAGGGTTCCGTTTTTTGCCATTTGGCTACGGAATCCTAAAAAGGAGGTACGTCGCCAACAGGTTTTTGAAAAATCTAGATGTGCATGCTTGGTTCGAACCCTCTACCCCCCGTATGAAAGCTGTGATCTTATTCACGAAGCTACCAAAGCTCGCATTTTCGGCCACTCTCATCCAGCCCCACACCAGCCAGCCTTCGAATGTCATCATCCCATCTTGTCGCAGGGTACACTCGCACTCAGTAGATAACAATCCTAATAACTAATAATTTTCTGTGAGGGTGCTCACACAACAATTTCTAGTTTTATTCATTGTTCACCATTTAGTGATTAAACCCAACTTTTGGGTTCACTTAACTTACATTAATTTTGATAGCAGACCATTAGTTTTAATTATTCATTAACGTGTTTATGGAATTCATTGTATGGAAAATCGTTTCGGTTTATTTTCCCATTTCTTAGGTAATGGAGTTTTGAGCTCTGTTTGATTAATATAGGTGTTTCTAAGACATTGGACGAATGATTAAGTCATTGTGGAAAACCTATAGGTACATTTTCTGTGTCACCCTGTCAAATCTATATAATTTAAATGTATTAGATCAAAAACGAGGAATATTCATCTCTAATTAGACTATATTTTTGTTTCCATTTTCAAATACACAAAACATTCATATTAATTATTGTATAACCGGAAAAACAAACCGCCTTCGGAAACCACGAACTAAAGTGTAAAATATATTTTTTAACACTTTATACACTTCAAATGTTATTTTAATGGGTTTTTTTCCGTAGATTTTTTTTCATGCTTTTTAGTGTCTCATTTTTAGCAGCCTCCCTTCCCCCCCTCGCCCCACTCTCGCAAAATAACTAACAAATTAGTTGTGAGTACAGTATCGAAAGAATTATCTTTTGACTCGTTACCTTTGAAGAATTAACCTTCCATCAGCAGAGCCACAAAATTTATACAACAATACAATTTGATTGATAAATTGATTGATTGATAAAATTGATCAGGTGTTGCAGATGTCCATGGGCGGCGGTGATCACTTTCCATCAGTTGTGCTGTCTGCTCGTTTGTCCGCTATAATGTAAAAAAAAACAATCAGGCGTAAATACCGGAGCAATTTTTAAAAAAAGATACAAAAACATTACTTGTGCCTTTAAAATTTGAAGGTTCCCCTTAATTTTTCCAGGATCTCATCATCACATCCTGATATCCTTATCAGGGTACCATTCCGGGATTATCATATTTCCAATTAAAAAGGAATCATCTAAATCGGTTTATAAATGGCAAAGTAATCGGCGAACAAACATAAAAAAATATACATCATCAGCCTATCGCAGTCCACTGCTGGACGTAGGCCTCTCCAATTGTTCGTGACTGTGATCTATCCATGGCTTCTCGAATCCAGCTCTTGCCAGCCATCTTGCGCAGATCGTCCCCCCACCTAGCCAGAGGGCGCCCTACATTACGTTTGCCAAGACGCGGTCTCCACTCGTTTACCCCATCGGTTGTCGGTTCTGCGGCTAATATGGCCAGCCCACTGCCACTTAAGCTTGCTAATCCGGTGAGCAAAAAAATAAACACCTTAGCAGAAATTATTATCGATGGATTGACACTTCAATTTATAAGTATAGGTGATTTCGTCACCGTTAGCATTCAAACTTTACTAGTTTTGTCATAATGTAATCTATCTATACAATTTATAGAGGTAAAATCTATTGATATCGACAATTCTTATATACAAAACCGTAAAGGCGACATGCCTATGCAATCGACCCTCAGTGTCGTCTGTTGGTACCGATTATAACTAAAACCAAATATAGGTACCTCCGGAAACGAAGTGTACTTAAATGGACTATCAAAACATTAATCCTTCCTTTTCGCTTAACCGTAGTCGAGTAAAAAGATTTTTGTTGTAAACCATACGGCTAACAAAAACCTCTTAGGCACAGCAGATCCCTCCGGCGGATATTATGTCTGCGACCCCAGCCCATTAGTCAAGGCAAACATACTTGTGTTAGCCTTGTTTGATGTTAGGGCGAATCTGAGCCTCTTGATACATTGAGCAAAGTTAGGGTTAAGAGTGATCGGGAAAATTCGCTGCGTGAATTGGTTCAGCAAGATTTTTTAGGGTTCAGTAGCCAAATGGCAAAAAACGGAACTCTTATAGATTCGTCATGTCTGTCTATCTGTCTATTCGTCTGTTCATCTGTCCATCTGTCCGTCCATCCGTATGTATGTATATATGCCGCTTTTTTCCGAAACTATAAGAACTATACTATTGAAAAAATGTATTTTGTTAACCGCATTACGATTTTTACACAAAAATAGGAAAAAAATTTTTAGGGGGTTCCCTATACTTTAAATAAATAAGAAATATTTCACAACATCACATACATTGATATAACTCCGAGATAGGTAGCTCAAGCACCTTTGTTACGGATATCAGAATCAACAGTGGGATTACAAATATATACATATGATACTTTTCTTTTGTAAATAAATACATATAATACATAGGAAACACCCAGACCATTACAAACAAACATGTTCATACACACAAATGTTTGTACTGTGCGGGTATCGAACCCGCAACCCTTGGACCAAAGGTAGCGTTCACTACCACTGTTCCAAACGGGTCGTCTTACGGGTACTTATAACTGAATTTCTATTTTTTTTTTCATTAAACACATACGGGTATCTATAAATAGGTGAAAAATAATAACGAAAATTTGTTTGAACTAGATTTAGTTAGTAGTTTTTTTTTAATACGTTATAAACCCTAAACTGCAATTTACCTTCCATATATCTTTACTTGATGCTACGGAACTTTTCATGGACGAGTCCGACTCGCACTTGGCCGTTTTTTTAAAGTTAAAGTATTAGTTTTGTGAGCCATGGTAGATGTAAGATAAAAACGCGCTTACCCTACAGAGGATCATGGTTTAAATTCGAGCGTGCACCTCGATTTTTCAAATCTACGTGCATCATCTTCCTCTTGCCCTTTTTCCAGGTTATCTGGGATCGGCGCAGTATGTCTTCCTTTTCCATACGTCCCTGTCATTCGTCCTCGAATCATCTATTTTCCCATCATGTCATTCTTCACATAATCCATCTATCTCTTTTTCGGCCGTCCTCTGTTCAAATTCAAATTATTTATTTGTGAGTACACAGGTGCACAAGATGTACATGGGTATATTATAATATTTGCTCTCCGTGATCTGCCACAAGGCGTACAAATATAAAATTATTAAAGATTAGAATATTATAAAATAAATTTTATCCATATTTTATGACCCTGAGTAAAACTGAAAATGCGATTTCTATTATTATTGAAATGTAATTTGTAATGTCGATAATTGTTCCTGAAACCACTTTTTTATGTGATAGGTGGCAGACGAGCAGACGGATCACCTGTTGGTAAGCGATTGCCGCCGCCAATGAACAACCGCGACTCCAGTACTTTCCCACGGATTGGGACTCGGGTACCCTCACTCACGCAGCGAAACACAGCACAGCAGAGTGTTGCTTCAGGCCAGAGGCCCAAACTGGGGATTGAAAGGTTGCCAGCGCACTTGTGACTTCACTGAAGTCGCGGGTGTCTATGGGCGGCGGCAATCACTTACCATCAGGCGATTTATCTGCTTGTTTGCCACCTATCACATAAAATACCAGCAGAGGCCTAATTGGGGGAAAGACGAGTTTAAATGTGACAGCCACTTGTTACTTAACTGTTGTTGTTAGTGTCTGTCTGTCTACTAATTGGTTATTATCTGGTGATCGATTTTTTCATTTGCCACCTTTCACATGAACAAAAAAAGGTTTTGTTGTGAACAAAAAACTTGTTTAAAAAGTATACAACGTGTAAAAAAATGAGCAATAATACTTAAGGGTGTGAATATATACTGTGTAAAGACTTCAATGAAAAAAGGAGCATCATCTGAAGAAAAAAAAATCAGCTGTTCAATTGCCGCACGGATATTCTATTTAGTATGTTCACACCTTTAAGTATTATTGCTCATTTGATTACACGTTGTATAGATCCATCTCCATTTAAAGTTCAACGACCTGTTGGGGCGACCTTTGGGGGTTGCAGTCTATGAATATATGACAGCGATAACCAGTTCCCGTGCAGTCGCTATCGAACATCCGTCTCCACGTCTAATTATGTATAATGCATGCGACGACGGGAGTACAGTCAGCGGTAATAAAAGTAAATTATTGGAATAAAAGAAGAAAGAAAAGAAAGAAAAAATAATATTTGGACATATCGTATCAACACTATATACGAGTACAACATCGGTTTCAAAAGAACAAACAAAAAAAAATAATACAGAAAAAATACAAAGCAAAGGAAAATTAAAATAATGAGGGTACAAATAACCAGGCATCATAAATAGTGTGTTGTGACCTCCAACATAAATGGCCCTCACTCAGCCTGTGTCATGACCCTGAAAAAGGTCATGACGCTGATTTTCAGTAGGGCCAGCTGAGTGAGTGGCACGGACGTCAGCCTTGTGTGTCCTGTGTACATGTGTGAAATATCCTCTTTAATATATGTGTAGGAATGTATTAATGTAATTGTGAAAAATAAATAAGTAAATAATGAACGAAATAAAAATAGGAAATGTTGGCTACGTTCTCTTTAAATGAATTTGACCGTGAGAGTTTTGCTTCCGTATGAATGGAACATTTTCACATAAGCTAAGTTAAAAAGAAGACAGTTAAACCTCCTCCTCCTAAAAGACTCCTTATTATATTAATATCACTTTGCGGCACATTACAAACACTTAAAGGCATCAAAAACTGCGTCTGCAACTTTACCTAAAGAAATTGCTGTCGCTACTAAAAGTGCGGCCCACTAGGATGAGGCCCCATTAGTGTGGTGCGTTGTGGTACGTTGCATCGAGTTGTTCGCTTATAAAAAATATATGTAAAACGGCGCAGCATCGCACTAATGGGGCCTTACTCCACAATGCGTGCTTACACTTACGGTGAGACCCAATTAGTGCAATACGCTGCGTTGCATCTCGTTAATTGGTTGGAGCAAATAAATATGAGAAACGATACAGCATCGCACTTATACCCCCTTATTACAAATCGCCAACTAAGGATTTATTCCGGAACAAAATTCGTGCCAGGCCTTTTTAACATTGCATGTTGGAACGGGATGACAAAAGCTTTAGTACGGTAATAACTTTAGATCGCGATTTATTATAAGGTGGATAGGGTCTCACGTTTACGGTCAGACCCCATTAGTACATTTCACTGCGTTGCGCGTTGGAACGTATATAATAAGGAAAATGCACATCGTTGATGGGTGAAATAATAATAAAGAAAATTACACAGCATCGCACTAAAAGTGACCTTACAATTTTTGTGGGGTTTTGTTGCGTTGCGTCGCGTTAGTGTGTAAATAATGTGGGACGCAACGCATAATTGACGCTGCGACGATGCAACCCACTAACAGGGCCTCACTTTTAAATATTGAGTCAATAAGGACTGCCTTATTGAGTGAAAGAAACTGTTCTTTGAAAAAAAATGTTTCCTTTTTACTTTGAAATCTTACAAAATTGAGCTATGATATAAACTCAGTTAAGTCTACACACTTATTGAATATGTTAGTATTTACTTGATAAAACTAGGAAATTAAATAATAACACGAACTGAGCAAATCGACGGAATAAAAAAGTATATTGTATATATCAAGACAAGAGATTACAGAGTAAGGTTGCCAACAGTAAAAGTTTTTGACAGGTACAAAATATAAACTATGGATGGCGTTCAGTGTTGCAATTAATCATTTCAACATCCTCTTCTTAATTGCAAACCCATAGCCATGGAACAGTCATCAGTCTTCTTCGGAGAAATTGGTTTTGTAAGTATGTCGGCAACCATATCTTGAGTCCCAACATAGCAGAGTTGAATTTTCTTATCAGCAACTCTTTCTCGGAGGAAATGATGTCTCAGATCAATATGTTTGCTGCGAGCACAGTAAGAATCATTACCTGCAAATTTGATAGCGCTTTGATTATCACAATATATTATGGTGGGCACATCTGTAAGCTTCCAATTCAGTTTCGACTCTAAATGCCTTAGCCACATAGCCTCTTGTGTGGCCGTAGCTAGTGCCATATATTCAGCCTCCATGGTTGATAAGGCAACTGTGTTCTGTCGTTTAGAACACCATGAGACTGAAGCACCCTGAAACAAAAAAATGTAGCCCGAGCATGATCTCCGGCTGTTAATGTCGGAAGCCCAATCTGAATCACAGTAGCCAAACACTCCTCTTTCATCTTTATCTTGGCAAAATTTTAATTTATAATCCTTAGTTCCTTTTAAGTAGCGTAGCACTCTTTTTACTGCCAACCAGTGTTGTGTTTCTGGTTTGTTGTTGAAACTACTCAATTTGTTTACAACAAAACAATTATCTGGTCTTGTTCCTTGTGATAAGTAAAGTAAACTTCCAATAGCTTCTTGATAAGGTACATAACTAATAATATTATTTTCATCTCCTGTGCTGATCAATTTGGAACTAAGATCACAGGGTGAATGGACTGGATTACAATCTGTCATATTGAATCTCTGTAGGATTTTTTCTATATAAGCAGTCTGATCAATATAAATTTGATCTCTGGCCGCGTTTTGACTTATCCTCCAGCCAATAAAATAATTGACAGGTCCCAGTGATTTCATTTCAAATTTACTTTTAAGTTGTAGCTTGATCTCTTTTCCTTTTTCTTCATTATTATAAAAAATTAATAAATCATCAACGTAGATCAATATAAAGATGATGTTTCCATTATCATTTTTGTAGTAAATACATGGATCAACAGACGTACTTTCCAATCCTAACTGTTTGAGAACAGAAGTAAGTTTCAAATTCCATTGGCGACTCGCCTGTTTTAAGCCATAAATAGACTTATTTAATCTGCAAACTTCTTGTCCGTGTTCATAGCCAGGTGGTTGATTCATATATATTTCAGCATCTATATCTCCCTGCAAAAATGCTGTAACTGCATCCATTTGATCTATATATAAATTTTAATTCTTTTGTCTTCAGGTAGAGTTACCAATGTCCATGTATTATTCTGAAGAAGCGATTCATACTCGCTATCCATAGCTTCTTTCCACTCTTTTGCTTTTGGGCTGGATAGAGCGTCTTCCACAGTCTCTGGTTCCTTTAATAATGCTGATGAACATGTTGATTTCTCTTCATAACAAAAATAAGTAGTAGGTTTGGGTTTGATATTCCTTGGCCTCAGAGTTATATTTCTTAATGGTATAGAATCGTCATCATGTCTTTCCGGTTTGTAATCTGGGTCATTATCTCTTTCTAAATTTGACATATCGCTGCTGGCATCATACAATTGTTCCTCTTCTGAACTTTCACTTACTAAAGTATCGGTATCAGATTCTTGTTTGGCTGTTGTTTCCTGTTCTTGCAAAGAAGTAAGTGGCATAATTACACAATTATTCCTAGCTGTGTGTTCCAAGAAAACAACATCTCTACTCTTGTATATTTGTTTTTTACTCTCATCATAAAATCTGTAGCCTTTAGTATATTCGCAATAACCCACAAATATCATCTTAGTAGCTTTTGAATCCCATTTTCGTCTGCTTTCTTTTGGTACATGAACCATTGCGTGACAACCAAATATTTTCATGTTATTTAAGTTTGGTCTTTTACCTGTCCACAATTCATATGGCGTCTTGTAGTCCAAAGCTTTTGTTGGTGAACGATTTGTTATATATGCCGCTGTTGAGACCGCTTCAGCCCAAAATATTTTCTGTAATCTGGAATTCAAAATTAGGCATTTAGCTCTCTCTACTAATGTGCGATTCATACGCTCTGCCATACCGTTTTGCTGTGGTGTATATGGATTACTTGTTTGATGCTGGATACCAGATTTACACAAAAACAATTTAAAATCATTGTTTACATATTCTTTTCCATTATCTGTGCGTAACGTCTTTATTTTCTTATTGGTTTCATTTTCTACTAAATTCTTAAATTCTTTAAACTTATCTAAAGTTTCAGACTTGCTCTTCATGAAATAGACTGATACTTTCCTACTATAATCATCAATGAACGTAACATAATATCTGGCACCTCCAATAGAACTTGTCTCCATCGGACCACATAAATCTGAGTGAATTAATTGGAGCAATTCTGAAGCCCTAGTACCGGTATTTTTAAATGGTTGTCTACTCATTTTTCCTTCTAAGCAAGTTGTGCAAATTTGATTACCTTTTTTTGATAATTCAACTCCGTCTGCACTATCAGTTACCTTCTGTAAGTCTGTGAAATTGAGATGGCCCATTCTTAGATGCCATAAATTTATATCTCGCTCATCTGCTGTTGATAGCAATGCCGGTGCTTCAGAAACATTATTCAATATATACATGTTATTGCGATGCAATGCTGTCAATATTAACTTATTATTTTGGTATATCTGACAACCATCTCTCTCAAATTTCACTTCACAGCCTTTATTTACCATTTGGCTTACAGAAAGTAAATTGACTGTCAGGGTGGGTACATATAAGACATCACTGACCTGTATTGTCCGTATTAAGCCATCTGAGTCTCTAATCTGAAAATCCACCTTGCCACTGCCTTTTACTGCTACTGTTTTATTGTCTGCAACCTTAATATTTTTAACTTCTTGTAACAACTTAGTTTTTACATAGTCTGCAGTAATATTCACACCGGAGCTCTCCAAAGCCATTATCATAGGCTTGTAGTAATCTGGGAGACCAGCGAGCAGCAATGTACCCAGCCACTCGTCACCTACTACAAAATTGATATTTCTCAACTTGTGAGCTGTTGACATTACCTTATTGACATATTCTTCGACACTCGAGCAATTGTCCAAGTTAGTGGTGATCAAATCTCTCAATAAACCTACTTTTCTGCTAAGCCCTGAGTACATGGACGTAATTAACTAGGTCCACCAACAGTATTATTTTCGATTTTGCTTTCGTATTTTTCTTGCTATCAGATATATAGGCTGGATCAGGTTCAATCTCTTGCCACAATTCTTCATGTTCGAGGTAGTTTTTTACGGCAAATTTCCAACTTTGGTAATTTTCTCTTCCAATTAGTTTCTCAATAGTACCCATTGTTATTTGTGATGCCATTTTATTAAGTACTTTTCTCAAAAAATAAGCTGAAATTGCTGGAAAATAAAAATGAGCACGCCGGCAATGGCCGATTTTGATTTGAATTTTTAGGTTACTAACTTCAATCTAATTGAATCACAGCGTTTATTTCTTGAAAATACTTCCCTAATATACTATCGGACATATATTGCCCATAACCTATTGAATATGTTAGTATTTACTTGATAAAACTAGGAAATTAAATAATAACACGAACTGAGCAAATCGACGGAATAAAAAAGTATATTGTATATATCAAGACAAGAGATTACAGAGTAAGGTTGCCAACAGTAAAAGTTTTTGACAGGTACAAAATATAAACTATGGATGGCGTTCAGTGTTGCAATTAATCATTTCAACAACACTTAACTAAGTTTATATCATAGCTCAATTTTGTAAGATTTCAAAGTAAAAAGGAAACATTTTTTACAAATCATGCCATGTCCGTCAGTTTGTTTTCTATGTTAAGCTTTAAATGTTCCTTTACTTTACAAAGGAACATTTTTTTATTTTATTTAGTAGCTAGGGCAAGAAACCGGCCCAAGTAACTTAATCTTCTAAGATATCTTACAAATTACTTGAGGCGCTACTAGATCTTCTATTTACATCTGACAAAGTAAAGCTTGCAAAGGTTTGAAAAATAATTTACTACACAATGTTCCGTAAACAATTTCTTTCTGAAACAATGGTGTTGTTTCTATTTATTAGCAGTGAACAGTCACTGCTCTGCTCGCGTAAAATTCAATTTGCGACAAAAATATATTAAATAAATAATGTACTTAAAAATGTATCGAAAGTCTTCCTTCGGGTGGAAAATTGCAAAAAAAGAAACCATTCGGATATTTTTATTAAAATGAATTTATAAATAGAAAATTTCAATCAGACGCGTCCAGGAAAGGACGCCACCTTTTTTGATCCAAATATGAATGTTTCGGCCGCTCTCAGAACTTGTGCCCCTTAGTATTTATTACTATGGCAGGAACCAGAGCTTTAGGGTCATTAACCTTTCTATCTGAGTTGGCAATTTAGATATCTTCATACATTTTCAGTAAATTAAACTAATAAAAGCATTTTTATATCAATTATATTTACATTTTGAAAGGTGACGGGTGAGGGCACTCTAGCGACGCCAATCAAATTTAATTTTCAGCTACTAAACCGGATCTGTTTTAAACAATTTCAGGGTTACAACCTCTCGGCAAACACCTAT
Source organism: Marasmia exigua (assembly GCA_019059595.1). Lineage (NCBI taxonomy): Eukaryota > Metazoa > Arthropoda > Insecta > Lepidoptera > Crambidae > Marasmia > Marasmia exigua. The sequence continues at coordinate 11,474,180 of CM032485.1, forward strand.
ACTATTTATTTAATACTTATAGTAAACTGTTTGGTCTGCTTTTGCACTCGAATTTGGGATTACCGCCAAAAGTGGCTGCTTTTGGCGTGAATCGATTTTTCGCGTACAAAAACGTACTCAACATTTGTGCATGGTTATTAAATAAATAGTATAAGTTTTTGCCGAGAGGTTGTAATCCCAAAATTGTTTAAAATAGATCCGGTTTAGTAGCTGAAAATTAAAATCGATTGGCGTCGCTAGTGTGCCCTACCCGTCACCTTAATGACGTGGGGAAAAGTCCAGGGGGCAGAAGGGTTACGTTTGTAAATAATATGTGTATATTTCGGTAAATAAGGTATATACCGGTATAGATTACGTGACCTCCAAAACACGGGTGTCGAAACATAAAGTCTCATATACTCCAGCACCTTACTCCTTGATTGTACGACATCATAAAGGTAACTACCGCATACACCAGCCATTGCTTGCATTTCTAAAACCGCTCGAGATTACAGCTAACACTCAGCAAGTCTACAGTTAATAAACAACTGAAAAGCACCATGCATGTAGTTGAGTTCATCATCACATCCACTCACTGCTGAGTGTTGGCCTCTTCTTTATCGCGCCATTCCCTTCGGTCTCTTGCCAGCCTTATCCATTGTTTCCCCACCGTCACAATATCGTCGGACCATCGTGCAGGTGGTCTACCCACAGGACGTCGTCCCATTCTTGGCTGCCATTTGGTAAACTTTATAGTCCACCTATCATATTTACGCCTTGCCAGGTGTCCTGCTCATCTCCACTTTAGCTCGCACTCTCTAGTTGAGTTCAGGTCCTGTATAAAAAACTGACTATTTATATATGACCAGTTGTTGGATTTTCTGAAATGCATCATCATCATCAGCAACCCACACTCGTCCACTGCTGGATATAGGTCTCCCCTAATGCACGCCACTGCTCCCGATTTTCGGCCACTCTCATCCGCCAGCCCACACCAGCCAGCCTTCGAATGTCATCATCCCATCTTGTCGCAGGGCGTCCTACACTACGCTTACCGAAACGCGGTCTCCACTTAAGGACTTTACGGCTCCAACGGCAGGCAGTTCTGCGGCTAATATGACCAGCCCATTGCCACTTCAGTTTGCTAATTCGGTGGGCTATGTCGGTGACTCTGATTCTCTATCGGATTACATCATTTCCGATGCGGTCCTTCAGAGATACTCCGAACATAGCCCTTTCCATTGCTCTTTGAGCGACTTTGAACCGGTGGACTAGTCCAGCCGTGAGTGTCCACGTCTTGGCACCGTAAGTCATAACCGGAAGGACGCACTGGTCGAAGACTTTCGACTTAAGACTTTGAGGGATGGGTGACGAGAAGGCTTGACGACTTCTGAAATTGGTTAGGCTTTAATGAAAGTCGCTAGGTTTTTCCTATCCTGTCGTGTGGTCCCCGGCAGAGTAGAATAGGCCACCCTCACTCTTACCGAAGTGTCGTAAAAGGCGACTAAGGTAAAGCTGCTGGCATGATCATCAGCACCCAGAGAAGGAAAACTCTGCATTTATATCAAAACACTCGCCAACCCGTCTGCCAAGCGTGGTGAGTATGGCAGTTACCCCTCATGTGATTGAGGGAGGCCCGTGCCCCAGTAGTGGGGACCTAAATAGGCTGATAATGATGAAGATGTTAGGTTTTTCATGTTGGTGGTGACTACATCTAGACTGCCTCCACAAGTTACAAAGCTGTTAAGTACCAAAACCGAATTCGATGAAAAACAGAATTGAATGCAGCGCGGTTGAAAAAAAATAACGCTGTTCCAATAGTTCCAGATTTAGTACAAATTAAACGCAAAGAGTGCGCATATTTTTTCTATGCTGTTCTATCGTTAATGCTGTTCTATTAACACGAAAAAATTCTTTGGCGTTTTTTCATTAACCTTGCAGTACCCTTAGCTGCGGAGTCTGGAAGTTGGCGGTTATGTACCCCCTCGGAAAGCACGTTAAGCTGTCGATCCTGCACCCGATCCCTCTCTGGTCGTGTCACAGTAGTGTGCCATCGGAATATGACATGAAGGGAATAGAATATGCACATGTGTTTGCGCACACACTTGAGCATTATAATATATCCTACGTAGTGGCTGATGGTTGAGATTGGCCGCCGTAGCCGTAATCGGTTGGAGAATATTATTATTATTGACAAAGTGGCCATTTAGACTATCTCTGCTCTATCTAGGGAACAGAGGCCATTGGTGTCAAGTACGGACAGCCACACTCGATTCTCATCTTAATATCAACCTAGTTTAGTTTGAGTGAAAGCGTACAGGAAGACGCAGCGTGGCAGGTCCCCAAAAGGCAGGCCGACGATTTGATGCGGGCGGCACAGGACCAATCGTGTGGAGAATATTAGGGGAGTCCTATGTCCAGCAGAGTGCGTCTATTGGCTGAAATGTTCTTCTTCTTTAATTCAGAAGAAATTTGACCAATTGTAGTAAGTAACTTATTGTATTGGTGTAGTAACTTATTTTTGAACGTTGGAGAGCCACGCTTCAGCATGAATGGACCAGCTTGACCGGAGTGATACCACGGCCTCACAGAAAACCGGCGTGAAGCAGCATTATGCTGTGTTTCGCCGCCTGATTGAGGCTACTTGAGGTCCTATCCGGGGGACAGAGGTGTTTAAGGGTCGGCATCGCACTTGTGACTCCACTGGTGTGTCGCGGGTGTCTACGGGCGGCGGCAATCGTAAGTATTTAAACTTATCTTATCTTATCTGTTAGGGGGTCATTTTCATGGGGCACGTCGACCCTAAGGGATCTTTTGTACCTCCCCTATCTTTTGCGCTCCTACTCACGAAAGATTCGTTTCATTTAAACTTAAAAAATACTTATTGTGTGGCTGTTTGCACTTTAATCCCTGAACAGAACAGATATTACAGCTCACACTTACTTAAGGTGACTGGTAGGGTACACTAGCGACGTCAATCGATTTTAATTTTTAGCTACTAAAGCGGATCTATTTTAAATAATTTCGGGGTTACAACATCTCGGCAAACCCTTATACTATTTATTAAATAACCATGCACAAATACGGACCCAACATTTGTACGCGAAAAATTGAATCACGCTAACTGTGACCACTTTTGGCGGTAATCAATTTTTCGCGTACAAAAACGAACGTAACATTTGTGCATTGTTATTTAATAAATGGTATAAGTGTTTGCCGAGAGGTTGTTACCCCGAAATCGTTTAAAATAGATCCGGTTTATTAGCTAACAATTAAAAACGAATGGTGTCGCTAGTTAGGGCTACCCGTCGCCTTAAATGAAGTCCGCTGCCTACTGAGTCTAGAGTTAATAAACAATGAACTGCGCCAAGTTCAGTTTGTTGGGGAGTCTGGCCTTGTAGGAGCACTTGAAACTAACTAGGTATTTATGCAAGAGTGTTGTAGACGCGCAGAAGAGAAACGTTACATCTTGTATCACTGAACGTTGCTAATCAATCTCCGCCGTCCACTGCTGAACGTAGGCCTCCCCTAAATGCCTAGGCTAGTTAAAGGGGCGCAAAATTAAAAAAAAAAACAAACAATTGAATTTGATTATTATTTTATTATTATATTGGCCGTGTGGTCCCCGGTAGAGTAGAATAGGCCACCCTCACTCTTACCGAGGTGTCGTAAAAGGCGACTAAGGTAAAGCTGCTAGCATGATCATCAGCACCCAGAGAAGGAAAACTCTGCACTTATATCAAAACCCTCGCCAACCCGTCTGCCAAGCGTGGTGAGTATGGCAATTACCCCTCATGTGATTGAGGGAGGCCCATGCCCCAGCAGTGGGGACTTAAATGGGCTGATGATGATGATGATTATTTTATTCATTAGTTGCCTTTATTTGTCGATGCAGGGATTCAAAAAGCCAATATCCAATATTTCATTTCATGTCATTGTCAAATGACATAAAACTTTAAAAGTGTAAAAATAAATTGAAACTGCTGTTAACTGTGTTACATGTGAACATTTTTGGTTAAATATTGTCGCGTGGGGGGCCGTTGTACATCTATTTATATAAAAGGAGAACCTGAGTGACTAAGGTATTAAGTGACTATGAATGCACGCACAGCCCAAACTATTTATCCTAGAAACTTGAAATTTGAAAGGGGGTTCCTTTGAAAGTAAGAGTGAGCATTACGAAGGGATTTTTAAAAATTCAACCCTTAAGATGGTAAAAAGATGGTTAGAAGTTTGTATGAAAGGCCGCCAGCTTTGATGTTAGGAATGTGAAAATTTGTATTTAGACTAATAATTGGACATTTAAAATTATACACCAAAAGTTTTTCTGGACATTACCCTTACAGGGGGTTAAATAGGGGGAGAAACGCAACATGGGGGCTTAGCAATTTTAATGTAAGAATCTTGAAAATCATTATTTAGGATCCTAATATGCATTCAAAAACAATTTGTTGTAATTTTTTTTAAAATTCAACCCATAAGGGGGTGAAAAAAGAGATTGAAGTTTGTAGTCCGTTTTCTTTGTTGTTAGGAATATGGAAATGTGTGTAAGAAGAAATTCAGTTCAATGTCTTTGAAAAATCACCCTTTGAAAGGGGTGAAATAAGGGGTGAAAATAAGTATGGAGGTTTGCTAAGTACTAAGGTTAAGAAATTTAAAATTGACATTTGGGCACGGGTTTTGAATAAAAAAGTGACTATTGACCTTTCAACCCCTAAGGGGTAGTTGCGCGGGTTTGAAGTTTGAATGAAGACTTTTGTAATAAAGACTAAAACTGCGTGAGTAACGCTGCGGGCGCAGTCTAGTATTACATATTAGCATAATGTGAGTGATTACCGTGGGAGAGCCAAGCTTCGGCAAGAATGGGCCGGCTCGACCGGAGTGATACCACGGCCTCACAGAAAACCGGCGTGAAGCAGCACTATGCTGTGTTTCATGCGTGTGTGAGGGTACCGGAGACCCAATCCGGGGGATAGGGGGGTTTAAAGATTGGCAGCGCACTTGTGACTCCACTGGTGTCGCGGGTGTCTATGGGCGGCGCCAATTGCTAACCATCAGGTGATTCGTCTGTTCGTCTACTTACCTATTAGGTACATCAAAAAAATGTTTTGTTAAAGCTCACCTTTTATAGGTAGATAAGAAGCGGTCCCCCGACGCGACAATATTTAAGCAAAAGGTAGGACAGTCAACAGCAGTTTTAATTTTTTATGTGTGTTATTTCAATTTATTATTGGACTTTTTATATTTTTGTTGGGGGCTTTTAAATAATATTTTTTTTCTTTGCTTTTCAAAGATATTAATTTTTATTGCAAATCAGTTCCCGCTTAGCTTTAGCTTATAGGCACCCCATACAAATGTATATTTATTTCGCCAATTTATGGGGCAGCCATCTTGGATTTGAAATTATTCATAGTGTATTGTAATCTACTACTCAAATTCACACACACACACTTACGCGTCAAATTTATAACACCTCGTCGATTTTTCGTTGGGAGTTAACATTTTTTCGAATATTTTTTTGCCTAATAACTGTCAGAATTATATTTTTCATTCAATAACAATTTTCATAGAAAGCTGAAATGTGTTTCAATTTTCCGAAGTGGACTGTACGACCATGTGGGACAGATATGTCCATAGATTAGCTGGTCGAAATTTGGAACTGAAACGTTTCCCCTGAGCTTATACCGAGAACAGACTGTTACTCCGAACTTAGTACCAATATAGTGGATAATTTCCTCTTATCTTGAGAATTTCTGCACGCTACCTAGAATTTGGGGAAAATCTGGAGACAACATGAAATGATTTCAAAGCTAAAAGATTAATGAATACCGCCTAACGTATATTATGTACAAAAACATGTTTAGGTTTTTGTTCTGCATTATTCAACAAAATATAACACTAAATTTTTGAGTCTTTTTATCAGGAATACCTTCCAAAAATATAAATGTTGTCAAAAAAGCTTAGCTTTTATTTTATGGTCAGTATCAAATGAATAAAAAATAACGAGTCTCGTTCAAACTGAATTCACGGGAATCGTATGGTTGGAAACATACATACAAAATAAAAATAATATTCGAATTATTTGGATTTTGTCTGTAACTTCAATAGATAAGCTCGGGTTTATTTATCTATTGAAGTTGTAAATAAAAACACTACGTGAGAAAACAATCGAACTGAATTTAGTTTGAAAATAGAACACAAGCCTAAAACATCACGATATAATTTAAAGCAAACAAAACTGTTAACCTCTTCGCTGCTTATTTTACTTCCAGTCATTTCCGGGAACGCTCATTTTGTTAGATGGTTTCCCACCTGAGGTGGTAAAATACGTCCTTAAACTCTACCTCTGGTTATTCACCTGTTACTTTGTAAAATTGAAATTAAGATACGGTATCCACCATTTTGCACATAAATTTTTAAGAAGTTTTAATTTAACAGTGCGCTTTAGAGCGTCAAACTTTTTAAGTGCTCAAGTGGGGAAAAATTCGCCTTCAAATAATTTTCAGTAACCTCAACAAAAGGCTTTTCGTGTACAACTTCTAGTTTTTGGTCGGTTCTACTATAATTGTTTTACTAGTTTTTAACTTTTATTTAGCCATTAAACTGACAATAATATAGAACCGTGGGATACCAACGTTTCGGCATGAATAGGCTGGTCTGACTATAATGATAACACATCCTAGGCAGAAAATAGGTGTAAAGCAGTGCCTGCGCTGTTTCGGTGAGTGAGTAAGGGTACTGGAGGCCGAATCCGGTCATTAAAGGGAGTTTAAAGGATTGTGCATTTGTGACACTACTAAAACATTGGTGTCGACACACGTCCATGCGGGCGGTGGCAATGGATTACCATCAGGTAATCTGTTGGTTCATCGGCCGTCTGAGTACCACAAAAAATGAAAATGGCATATGAAAAGCACACACGCCACTGTCCTAAGCATTTACTTAGGACAGAGGGATTTTTGGTTTTCTAGATCATATTTGTTGTGTTGATTATAAAAATGCTTTGGCTCTTCTGGTGAAAAATTGTAATTAATCGTGAGCTCATAAGATGGATATTAAGACACAGAAAATGTTAACATCAAAAATTAACATCGAAAAAATCAATATATAAAATGAATCCTTTGCTCCTTTTTACCGTGGAAGACAGACAGACACACATACGTTCACATTTTTAACGATTTTTTTTGATATAGCCATTTTTTGCAATTGATACTTTAGTAAATAATACATTAAAAATATTATATCGACAGTCTTCGGGTGGGACACGAGCCCACGATCTTTTGCTAACCGCGCAATTGCTTCACCGACTAAGCTACTGAAGACCTTGGAAAGTTGTCGAATTTTATAAGTGCTTTTTACGTCATCGTCGGCTCACATCAAAAACTTTTTACGTGCATTATTTACTTAAGAAAATCCATGGGGTTTCACTAACCCTGCCCCCGTAACAGTCCTGTTTGGCTTTTATGGCCACTTAATCCGTAATCGATTACGACCAGTTGTGCAAGCGATTGATAAACTCCCTAATAATTCTTGGTCGTATATCAATAAACTGCTAACGGAAATCGTAACCTGTGTTTACGTCGTAATGATACAGTCATAACAAAGTGATAAAAATTAATTAAAGAATAATAAACCTTGTCTTTTCTGCATGATCCAAGGGTTGTCTGATAAAGAATGCCTCTGGGTATTAAGTTTGCATCGTTTTGTGTAAATAAAGTTTTAAATAAAATTAAACATTTTGTATTTTATATTAAAGCAAAGGAAGTCAATTAAAATATTATCAAAATTTTTTCAGCGGTTTGAATTGTAATATTCAAAACGCATTCGATTTTATGAGGATGTCTTCTGATGATTTGTATTACGTTTTTACGTATGAAATTGCCGTTTTGCGTGGCGATTTTCTTATAAGTTGTATTTTTCATACTTTTTTTAATTTTTAAAGTAACTATTAATGCTAATCCATAATTAACTGTGCTTTAATGGACAACGTTAAGAAACGCATTTAATAGTTTCTCAGAAAAATGTATTTTTAAAATAAACAACTACTATTGATTAAAACGTCATTTCTGCCAAGTAAAAAAGGGTCATTTTCAATTTTTTTTTTGCATCACAAATACAATAATATATGATCTCTATTTAGTATAACTTTAAAAAATAGTCTTAATTAAATTTTGAATTAAAGTATGGTAACATTTTGCTTATTAAACGAGTTGAACATCTTATTGGGTCTGAAAAAAAAACGCAATCTCATAGGTAAACACTTTTTATTTAATTTGTAAGCCGACCTAGCTTACAATTTAATTTAGTATAGAATTAAGTCAATTTATGATAAGTTGTATGAATATATTTATTTATGATAATCAATATAAGTACACAGGCCCTGTTGGTCTAGTTGTTTAAGTACCAGGCCGTGATCTCGGGGTCCTGGGTTCTATTCCCGGGTCGAGCAAAAAGTATGTTTCGAATTTTTTGAACATTAAGCAAGCGTGGTGATTAAGCCTAATCGAATCATAGTAGCAAGAACTTGATTTCTATAATAGAGCCCTTTGCCCTGAAATGGGAGAGTATATCGCACCTTTGGGAACAAAGTGTTACTTCTGCATGTTTTCCAATTTTACAGGAACAGAAAAATATGTTTTTTTCTTCATGTATTTCTTGAATAACTCGATAATTATTTAGAATACCAACGTGTTTTTTACAGTTGTATATAGTTAAACAAAGCGCCGATATTAATTTCTATTTTCAAAAATAATTCAAATAGACGATTTTAAGAAATAAGCGATAAACTAAGGGGAGGGTACCTACCAAGTGTCATTTTGTTACAAATCATTAATTTTTTGATTGAGAAACTGACACTTATTAACAGAAGTGACGGTACGTTTCCAGCAAACAATTCACAAGATTTGGTAACAAAATGTAATTTTTATTTAGAAGTTACGTTATTATTGCAAGGATTAAGTAAACAAATAGGGCATTACATACCGTAGTGCCGTCGTCACATACGTACAATGTTACACTTCGGCTCTCGAGACACTACTGACTGGATGAGCCGTTATAATATAATGTAACGGCCCCCCCGCCCCCAAAACAATGCGTATCGCGCAATTATCACCGTTTTTGCTGTGTATGTAAAGTTCATTATCGCGATATTTTGTGGCATACTTAAGTCATTTTTATAAAAAATTGCAGAAGTGACAATCTATCTCCAAAAGTGCGATATAGGTATGTAGGCAGATAGTTTATTTACTTTTTACTATGTAAGTAGATATTTCTTATTGCACACCACACAAAACCTACAATAGATAGGTTTTAAAGAATTCAGAGGGACTGATTGTTGGGAGTGATCTCTGTTTTTGCAATCTTAAATATCTGTTATATTTATAAGAAAATTTTATTTATTTTTTTTATTTATTTTATTTATTTAAAACATACCTTAAATACTATCATAACAGGTTTTAACCTAATTCAATAGCCTGGTCCGTTACTACACAAGTCAATGTTACCACATACATTTACATTAAATTATGAATTAATTACATTATTAATTTATTACATTATTAATTGATAACATTTTATTATTATTTTTAACATTCTTTATTTTTACTTAAGTACTAATTTAGTCGAATCGACTTCGTCATTTTTAACTAATCTAAATAACACAATGTAAATAAGACGACTTTTATGAATTCACTCAATGCACAAGTAAATAAATCAAGTTTTGTATGTACTTGATTAATAGTTCGAATCGCCCGGGTCATAGGGGCTTTGCCCGCGCCGCTCGCCGCGCGCAGTCGCTGCGCTCGCGCGCACGCCGAGCGGCGGATGATGCGCATCCACCGGGACGAGGGGCTCCTCCGCCGCCACTACCGACACCTCACCGCCAAAACCGGTTTCTAATACCAGATTTAAGTGTGTTATTACTTAGGAATAAATTGCAAAAGATTGCTATAAAAAATATCATCTAGCCGTTATATTGGTATCACTACACTGTGCCTCATGCCTTAACACCTTCGCAGACAAATACTAATCTTTGATCAATCCCCCTTAGCTCAAATGATTGATCAGCTCTAACACCCCACTCTGTATAGGAAACTTGTGAAATTACTTACCAAACCAAAGTTTAAAGCCACAAAATCAACCCGAACAGTTAGATCCAGAGAACTTTAGACGTAAAGCAAGTTGAGAATACGACTTCCCCGAGGATCAGTGGGAAATAAGCGACCGTGGTAAGCTAATGCATTAAATGATGAATGAAGATAAATATATGCTCTGTACAGAGTGTATTCTTATAGACTAGTCTGCGGGGATGAAATGATGGTGTATTTTACTTGAGAAATGTATATTTTTACGGCAATTTTGAAAGCCTAGTGGTACCTTTAAGTGCGGTGTGAGGTACAATGTATAGTTGCCTCATTGGTTATAAAATGGTACCATCAATTATTGTAATACAAATAACTAACGATGTCAAAATTCAGGCTCCAGCACGCTAATATTTCTCTTTCGTAACATTAAAAAAACCGGCAAAGTGCAAGTCGGAATCACCCACGAAGGGTTCCATAGCAGCAAATTAGATATATCGAAGGTAAATTGCGGTTTACGGTTTATAACGTAATATAAAATAAAAAACTACTTACTAAATCTAGTTCAAACCGATTTTCGTTATTAATTTTGATGGTATTGTATATGTATATTTGTCATAAAAGGGGGGACATAAATTTTGCCACTTTGGGAGCGTCTCTATGTATTAAGTTTAGAAAAAAATTATATTAGAAACCTCAACATCATAGATATCCCATCCCACACGTATGAGTTTGATGGAAAAGAAATTGAGTTCCAGTTCTAAGTATAGGAAACCCCCAAAAATTTTGGTTTTTCCTAATTTTGTGTAAAAATCGTAATGCGGTTAACAAAATATATCTATTCACCAAGTTTCAATAGTATAGTTCTTATAGTTTCGGAAAAAAGATGTTGTGACATACGGACGGATGGACAGACAGACAGACATGACGAATCTATAAGGGTTCCGTTTTTTTCCATTTGGCTACGGAACCCTAAAAAGTTATGAAGTAACTGCGTATTAATATTTTATTTATTTATTTATTATAAGGTACGCAGACAGATTACTGTCAGATACATATCCATATACTTAACATAACTTAAATAGACTAGACAGGAATCCATAAAAAGCATACACAACATGATTTATACAAAGGTTACTTCACGATAGGAACTAAGTTAAAGATACATTTTGGAGAAGAGAGAAAAAGACAACACAAGCCAAAAACTACAACTAAAAGTACCCTATTTATAACTTAACTTAACTTAACTTAAACTTACATACTATGTTGGATGGTTGAGGGGAGTCGACGACATCTCAGACATGAGATCTGAGATGACCTTCTTGTACCGGGGGAAACTAGAGTTAAATATATCAATCTGTCTGCCACTTAGAACAACATCGTTATAAGTACGGCACATTCTCACGAGTGGGTTGTAATAAGAAGTATTATTCTTGTATACCTGGATTGAAAACGTTTTTGGGTGACGGGATATATACCTGGTGTTGAAACTCAATGACGATAGCAAGTCCGGGGTGTCAGTAGCTGAATGAACGATTTTTGTGTAGACAGAGCAGATCATATCTTTTACGCCGCGCTTCTAGGCTAATCATGTTAAATTTATCAAGCCTTTGAATGTAATTTCCAACTGAACGACCCAGGTTGAATTTATAAGAGATGTGACTTAACATTTTTTTTTGCACTTTTTCTAAATTATTTATGTGAACTTTATAGAATGGACTCCATATGGGACAGCAGTATTCCAAAACACTCCGAACGAAACTAAAGAACAGGCACAGGATACTGTTTGGTTTCCGAAAAGCTTTAGTTGTTCTGATTATGAATCCCATTAACCTACGACTCCTTCCCAGGATGTACTCGTAATGAGGTCGGAAGGTTAGTTCCTCATCAAAATATACACCTAGGTCGCGCACTAAGTCTTTTCTGCTAAGCGTCTCGTTCTCGATGAGGTACTGATGAGTGATTCGGGTCTTCTTTCTAGTGAAGGATATCACACAGCATTTATTTATATTCAATGACATCTTGTTGGACTTACACCAGTCGGAAACTGTATTAAGGTCGTTTTGCAGTTTTAGGCACTGTACTGGGTCGCTTACTTTTGTGTATATCTTAAGATCATCAGCGTAAAGCAAAGCCGGACAGGATAAGCGATCAACTAAGTCGTTGATGAATATTGAAAAGAGTAGCGGTCCTAAATGCGATCCTTGAGGAACACCCGAAGATACAGGTATGGGAGAAGATGAAAAGCCCTTTACCGTTACCAACTGAGATCTATTATTCAAGTAGGATTTTATCCACCTTAAAAGAGACCCGTGTATACCATAATACGAAAGTTTGTGACAGAGTAGGAAATGATCCACCCTATCAAACGCTTTACTAAAATCGTGGTATATAGCATCTACCTGACCTCCGGTAGCAAAGACGTGACATAGGTAATTCTTGAAATCTAAGAGGTTGGTCAAGGTTGACCTTTTTCTAACAAAACCATGTTGTCTGGTGGATATACGGTTACCCAAGTGGTTATAAATAGGATCATAAACCAGTGACTCGAAGAGTTTAGCTAAACACGAAAGGATGCTAATCGGCCGATAGTTGGAACAAGACGCCTTTTCGCCAGATTTGAAGATGGGAATTATGTTGGCAACCTTCCACTGAGCAGGAAAAACTCCATAAGTAAGGGATTTATTAAATATTATTTTAAGTGGCAGAGAGAGTTCTTCAGAACAGTTCTTTAGGAAGATCGGGGGAATATCATCGGGTCCAGGCCCTTTACGACCATCCAAATGTTTAATCTTCGTAACGAATATTGCCCGTAAAAAACTCAAGTTAAAGGCAAGATTATTTTAACTTGAGTTGCGGGTTCGATCCCCGCACAGTGTAAACATATGTGTGCATGAACATATCTGTTTGTCATTGGTCTGGGTGTTATCTATGTATTATTATACGTAAGTATGTATTTACAAAAGATAAGTATGATATGTATATATTTGTAATCCCACTGTTGATTCTGATATCCGTAACACTGGTGCTTGAGCTACCTATCTCGGAGTCAGATCAATATATGTGATGTTGGGAAATATTAAAAAAAAACTGTATTATAAGTATGTATTTACAAAAGAAATGTATTATTTGTGATTTCGCTGTAGGTTCTGATATCCGTAAGAGAGTTGCTGGAATCATTTATCTCGTTGTCAGATCTCTGCATGTGTACAATATTTATTTATTGTTTCATCATCGTCAGCCCATTTAAGTCCCCACTGCTGGGGCACGGGCCTCCCTCAATCACATGAGGGGTAATTGCCATACTCACCACGCTTGACAGACGGGTTGGCGAGGGTTTTGATATATATGCAGAGTTTTCCTTCTCTGGGTGCTGATGATCATGCCAGCAGCTTTACCTTAGTCGCCTTTTACGACACCTCGGTATGAGTGAAGGTGGCCTATTCTACTCTGCCGGGGACCACACGGCGAATATATAATATACACTTATAGTAGCCTATTTCTTATATAGGCTACTGTATCCTACGACTGTTATTTTTGTACCCTAAACAAATCGTGACTTTACTCCGTAAATTATAGCTTAATTAGAATGACAGATGTCATTTGACCTGTATTTCAATGAGCATAAGGTTTATCATTTTACGAAGTTTTATTCCAAGGATTTTTATTAGTATCAATATAAAGGTCATTTTTCTTGACTTAAATAGCTGCCATTTTAATCATGCTATATTATATAGTCTATAAGAAAAAAACACTCTATTTAATTCCCTTGCCCTCATATTCCGATGGGACACCAGTGTGACACGACCGGACCGTTGGTGTATATTATTAATATAATGAAAACTAAGATTTTTACGGTTTGCGACTTCAAAAATAAAAAGGCAACTCTTATAAAATCACTTTGTTTTCCATCTGTGTCAAACCCCTTTATTTCGGAAGCGCGTGATAGATAGGAATGTAATATGTAAACGAAGGTAAATTATCTTATCTACTTTCGTTTTTAAGCCCCCATAGTAAGACATAATCAAAGTTACTCATTTTCTTGCCGTTTTGTATTGGGGGTTCTTTTAATATTTTACGACTGCCCAAAAATCAAAAGAATAACAGCCGCACTCAGAGACGTCATTTAAGCTAATGTTTATTACTTTAGTATCGGTAGTCTTTATGCGTATCAATATAAGTGCCAATATTTTTTGTTAAGTAGCCAACTAAGTCAATCAATGACTCTGAGTGTGGCAGTTAGTCTTCTGTATTATGTAATTAGGCTCCACGTTGGTATATTTTTTCGAAAAACATCTTTTTTTCCTCTATTTACTTAAACTAAGAAAATAAATTTAATTTTTCTCTTCGTTTCTGCCTAGGATACAGGAAATTCCTACTTTAGGCAGTAAACTTAAAATTGTTCCCTAAGTTTAAGTACATTATAAGTCTTTTATGTTCTAAAGATTTTTCAATAAAATTTTATTTATTTATAAATAAGACCTTGTTTGTACACTATGAAATGCAAAAGAAGAGTTGAGTATGGAGTATTAAGAGTTCTATGATAGGTAAAGTACATTATATTTTGATATTATTATCTTATAAGAATAAATATAGGATTATAAATTTACTAACTTTAGCTTAGAATCGCGGAAAGATTCATAAACGGTTTATTCAAAAGTTTCCAAATAAACCGAGTTTGGTACTACACTGAAATTTATCACGAAAATTTTCTATACAATAACTCACGAGGGTTTTGAATATTCTCTGGACTTTATTTTTCTGAGTGATGTAGGAGATACCATATGTAGGTATGTCGGTGTGAGTTCCGTCTTTTATTTTCATATAGTGGTGGGACTGGTACCATTTTAATCGAGTGTTAATTTAATTAATAGATCACACATACTTAAAACTATCAGATGAAACAATCAACGCGCTTGCAACATTAATTTTATTTCAGAAAACATTAGATAACATTACAATAAAAAAAGTCATGATATCAAAATATAACCAATGAAAAATACAACAAAAACACATTAAAATGAAATCGAAATAGCTATCAAATGTTGGTATTGAATTGAATTACTTTAAATACAATAAAAAACATCAAAAACAACATCAAAACTCAATAAAAATAAACTATAAAATTTAATATAATAAATATTAGGTCAATACAAATAATAAATAATGTAAATGAAGTATCGACTTAGGTGTCTTTCAGTGAAAAGAGTGACATCAGAGAAAACACAAACCTACTTTCATCATCATCATCATAATCATAGGGACGTACTGATGGTAAGCGGTTGATGCAGCCCGTGGACACTTTCCACATCAGTGTGGTCACAAGTGCGCTGTCAACCGTTCCTCCTGATTGGGTCACCAAGAAATTAATGAAATGAATCTCCCATTTAATACTGTGTTGTCTTTGTCTATGGGTACGTTTTGTTTTGTTATAGGCGGTGATTTCCCTAAAAAAAAAACTCAATTAATTAAGAAATCTACTCAAATCACCGGTCAATTCAATAACATACTGAATGTGTCTCTACTCACTTGACATTGGCAGAGTTGACTGCGTCTCTGACGTACAACACTACTAGCCATTAAAAAAAAAAAGAAATTAATGCTTATCGAATGAAATTGTAAAAAGTGTTGATTCAATTTGGAGACATCAAAAGGAGTTGAAGAAAAAGAAACAGTTATAATAAGAAAACAGTTAAATAAAATAACAATTCAATAAAAAGAAAGAAAGATGTTTGTAATAATGTTTTCTACTACTACTACTAGCTTTCATAACTGTATGGGATATATTTTTATGTTTATTTTTTAGCAAATAGATGGTTTTGAAACAGGAAGTTATATTGCAAAATTGTTTTAATAGATGTTCACAACAGTGCCACTAAATATTTATCTTTTTCTAAGGACACAATTAACTTTTTACACTAACCGAATCTCCCTCATAATTTTGTGCTGTATATGTGTTTGTGTGTCTGTATATGTTTTATTGTTTTGTTTTAGGTGGTGTAAAAACGTCTCTTTAATCGCTCAACATTGGCAGAGTTATATAGTGTAGTGTAAGTGTAAAATATCAGCATATATACTGTCCGTACTGCAGGGCAAAAGCCTCCATAATAAAAATCAAGTCATCACTACTATGATGGAAATAGGCTCAACAACTACGCTTGCCTAATGCGGATTGGTAATCCCCATCCTGAGATATGTTCGAAAAATTCGAAATATACCTTCGCTCGACCCGGGAATTGAACCCAGGACTCCGAGATCGCGACCTGGTACTTAAACCACTAGACCAACGATGCGATAATAAAGGGCTTATTAAATTAGCCCTATAAATAACTTTGTACTTTTCGCATCACTAATTCAGATCCATACATTACTGTTATCTGAAGCGTCGTAGGAGATACAGCCAGCGAAACCCTACAAGGACTCTTGATAAATTATCAGAGCTTATCGCCGGGCTACGCTGTCAAACTTCTTTTAGACTGCCGTCTTCAAACATACAATGTTGCCAGCATCATATAAACAGTTCATCTTTATTTATTTTTATTTTTTTGTATTATGTCTTCTTCTTTATATTAATACTTTTCAGTATGCTTTCACCATTGATTTTTTTAAAAAAATGTCTCATAATCTCAAAAATTAGTACAAATTTATTGGTGGCGCTAGTTTGATCGATACGTCACCTGTGACGTCACCTTAAGAATGTTTTGTTTATTGCTCTTTCACGCTGAAACTACTGAATGGATTTTGATGAAACTTCACAATAATATAGCTTACCTGTTAGAATAACACAAAGGCTACAATTGATTACGATATACCTAGGTATTGTACTATATTACAGTGAAGTGTAAAGTGACCCGTGGAGGAGCCACGCTTCGGCATGATTGGGCCGGTTCGAACGGAGTGATACCAAGGCCTCACAGAAAACCGGCGTGAAGCAGCACTGTGCTGTGTTTTGCTGCGTGAGTGAGGGTACCGAAAGCCCAGTCTAGGGATAAAGAGAGTTTAAAGGTTGGCAAAGCACTTGTGACTCCACCGTTGTCGTGATTTTCTATCCATGGGCGGCGCCAATTGTTTACCATCAGGTGAACCGTCTGCTCGTCTGCCACCTATAGCATAAAAAAAGTGAGCAACGATAGCACAGTGGTTAAGAACTCGCCTTCCATACGGTTGGTCGTGGTTCGAATCGTAGCATTCATGTGTGGATTTTCAAAATGTTTGTGCATATATTTACCATTAGTTCGATTGTGGATCGGTGGTGAGGGAAAATATTGTGAAGAAATTTCCACGTCTCGAATAGTTTCTGAAAATTGTGGATGCATCATCGTCTTCCCATTTAAGTCCCTACTGCAGGGA